>JARFJB010001026.1:10000-280000 GCA_036346205.1 Vesta saturnalis | reverse complement strand
TCCCACGTGAGCGGTCTTGTGACGTCAAAATCCAAGATGGCGGAGCTAGTATCCATGTTCTACTCCTACAATATTAGGACTGCTAAATATAGATATTAAATAATGCATAATATTATAGGTATCTATACTGACTTCCATAAAAATTGCAACACCTAGAATTTATTGAACGATTTGATTGAAATTTTCGTCAACGATGTCTTTCATAAGAACAAACACACGATTAAAATTTGAAAACAAGAGAACAAAAACTAAAAATGTTTTCTTCAATAATCATTTGCTCCGCCACGATTTGTAATGCACTCATTTAGACGGCCTGGCATGCTATCAATCAAGTGATCTATAGCTGTCTGTGGTGTATCAACCCAAGCTTCTCGAAACCGTAGGCGGAGATCGTGTAAGTTATGTGGAGGGTGTGGTCTATTACCCAGTCGCCTACCGACCTCACCCCATACATGTTCAATGGGCGACAAATCAGGCGACCGAGCAAGCCATGGGAGGACGGCAATGTTAGCTTCTTCCAAAAAACGTGTTGTAGCCCTTGCCGTATGAGGGCGCGCATTATCCTGTTGGAAAATGGGATTTTCCAGCCCCTGAAGACATGGAAACGCAACGGGTTCTAGCACATTGGCAATATAACCAGCGGCGTTAAGTTGCCATCAATGAAGACCAAGGATGATCTGCTACCGTAACATATTGCACCCCATATCATCACTCCTTGTGTGAGGGCTGTGTTGAGTTCCACAAAAAATGTTGGATTTTTACGTTCTCCACGCATCCGTCTGACCCTCCTACGACCATCGTGGGCCCACAAGCAAAATCGGGACTCGTCACTAAACACAATTTGATGCCATCCTTGCGCCTAATTCACTATTTAACTCTTTCTAACCTGTGTAGACGGTGAAGTGGTGTAAAAGGAAGACATAAAAATGGACGATATGAACGAAGCCCATAAGACCTTATCCGGCGATAAACAGATAACATTGACATTCTGGGTCCTATACCTGTCACCCAATGATTTGCAATAGATCGAGTTGTTGAAAATCTGTCTCTTGTGACCAAAAGTCTTAAGCGACATTCTTCGCGATCTGTAGTCCTGCGGGGACGTCCAGATCCAGGGCGACGTTGTTGCACCCCTTCCTCGCACCATTTGGACCAACATCTCAATACCGTTGTAACATTTCGATTTACAATTTTTGTTAGCGAAAGCCCGGCCTCTCTCATCTCAATAATACGGCCACGTTCAAAATCAGCCAAATGTTGATGTTGACATACTCTTGGCATTGTTCCCAAGTTCAGAACTAAATTGTGAAAACAATTTGCAAAATTGACAGTTAATTACACACTGATTGGTTTATTTCTTTATATTTATTGTTACTAAGTGCAAACTTTGATAACACTAGTTATCTTCGTCAGTAGTAATGTTAGTTAAAATTTGAAAATTCAAACATAAACATAAGCTTATGTTTGTTTGAATTTTCAAATGACAAATGTTTACTACATCTTTAACAATTTTTAACTAACATTACTACTGACAAATAAGTGTATCGAATTTAGATTTATATAATAAAATCCCAGATAAATTTTATTATGAGTGTTAATGGTGAAAGTTTACATTTTCATATCTTGTTGGTAGAATTTGTCTTCTACCTGGAAATATGTGGTTCTAATGCATATTGTCAGAAGTTCCATTATTGTGTTTACCGAGAGTTGCGTGCGTTCGTCTAACGTTTCATCCTTTTCCAGCTTGTCTCTTATGATAGTTAGTGCCTTATCGGTAGGCATATTTGTGAATAGACTCACAATGTCGAAACTTACCAGTATTTCTTCGTGGTTTGGTTGGAAGTTTCTGATGGTTTCCACGAAGTGCTGCGTATTCTTGACCATAGACTCGGTTTTTCCCGATAAGGGTGTGATGATACCTAGCAGATAGTGTGCTAATGAGTGGCAAGGTGAATTTCTCGAGCTCACAATTGGTCTCAGAGAAATTCCCTGCTTATGAATCTTTGGTAGGCCGTACAGATGCGGAGGTTTGCTGTAGTGTGGGGTAAGTCCGTTCTCTGGTTGTCGGAGAACTCCCCCTTATGTTTCGCCAGCGTCAGGTATATCCGTCTTTCGATTGATGGTGTGGGGTCCTTTGGTATTTGTTTGTACTCGCCCCCGTCTAGTAGTTCTTGGATCTTACTGCTGTAAGTGTCCATATCCATTACCACAGTCGCGTTTCCTTTGTCTGCCGGGAGAATTTTGATCGATGGGTCATTCTTAAGGGAAATGACCGCTCTCCTTTCTAGGTTAGAGAGGTTAGGTTTAGTTCGCCTAGATGAATCTAGGACTGATCTAACCTTACTTCTGTATTCTTCGGCTTCTTCAGGATCTAATTTCATAGCTGTTTCTTCGACTGCGGTTATTAAATCTACTTTCGGAATATACCTCGGTGTTATCGCATAGTTCAAGCCTTTGTCCAGAACCTGCATTTCGTTTTCGTTCAACAGTCGTTTGGAGATGTTTATGACAGTGTTTGTTCGATTGATGTTGTTGGTTCTTTCTTTTCCTTCATTAGCTTTTCGAGTTTCTTCTGCTGAATTTCCTTGTGCATTGCCTTGGTCTTTGAATATTTACTTCTGGTAGCCATATTTATCCTATCAAAGTCTTGTTCGTTCACTCGATTTCGAATGGTTTCTCTAATCTCGTTTGATTGGCGTTCGCGCTGGTACTTTCTGAAACGGTGATGTCTGCTTCGCTCTTTGACTAACGTTTCGCTAGCTCTCTTTGCGATTATTGATATTTTTCGGCTGTGTATCGGAGTTTTGATGTTTAGCCCGGTGGGTATTACGTTGTTAACGCGGGCTTTGCAGAGGAAGGTTAGATGGTTCTCCTCTAGTGCTAGCTTGCTCATTGATGTTTCAAGCTTTCTGAAAAGTTGTTTGACTTCAGGGCCGTACCGAGTTTTTTTTTTTTTTTTTTTATGATTGTGGACCTGAACAGGCTAAATAAGGCCTATCGTGCTAAAACACTCAGGAACACTTAGGAGGATGGATAGAGGGATAATGAATTGCCAATAGATGCCTATGAACAGCTACCTTAAATTTTCTCATATCATAAGTGAGAGGAAAACAGGAACTAGGGAGATCATTCCAGAGTTTAGAAGCCGTGCAGAAAAATGTGGATTGCGCCCGTTTGGTACGACAAGTGGAGATTTGTACTGCATACTGATAATGTGAATGAGCGAACCGAGTGTTTCTCGCAAAGATAGCCCGAGATGGTATCAAAGAATGTAATTCACCAGCACAATAGCCGTTGTAATAACGATAATACAAAGAAAGAACTGAAACCATCCTTCTATGCTCAAGGGACTGTATGTGAGAAGTTAAAGACGGGTCATTTATAAGCCTAATCGCTCTCTTTTGAACACGATCAACGATATCGAGAGCGTATTGGGAGGCACTAACCCAAAGGTGAGAATTATATTCCAGATGAGGCCGAATTTGGGCCTTATACAGCAAAAGGAGTTGTCGAGAGGTAAAGTACTGCTTAGATCTGTAAAAAGCCTATTTTACGAGCAGCTGTTTTGGTAGCTGACAGAAGATGGTCAACCCATGAGAGATTTGAAGATACAGTCATACCCAACAGAGTAATAGAGTCTGAAAGCTTAAGAACTGAGCCATTCATACTTACAACAGGAAATGATCGATCTTTTTTGGCGGACATAAGGCAACACTGAGTTTTGTTAACATTAAATTTAACTAGATTATTGCTTCCCCATTCGAGAATACGTTGAATGTCTTTGTTGATTGAATTTGCCATTTCAGCTTTAATTTCTTGATTTGACATAGAAGGTGGATTATCACTATGAGTAGACTGAGATGAACTACAGTGAAGAGTGCTATCGTCAGCAAAACAATGGATGGGGTTAGTTATTGAAGAAATAAGGTCGTTTATGTACAGCAGAAAAAGCGTAGGCGCTATAACGGATCCCTGTGGTACGCCCGCGTTAATGCTAACTTCTTTTGAAAAAAAGCCATCAACTACGACACGTATTCGTCTTTCATCAAGGAAACTAGAAACCCAGTTGTCATTTAACCCAAACGAGGTGAGTTTGGCAAGTAAACACTTATGCCAAACTTGGTCAAATGCCTTTGAGATATCTAAAGCGACTACAACTGTTTCACCGGACTGCTCTACTGTATTGTTCCAAACTTGGGTCACATATGAAAGAAGATCGCCTGTTGAACGACTTTGCCTAAACCCATATTGATGGTCACTAAGGAGTTTGTTAGTTTCAAGAAACGTGAGCAGTTGCTGATTGATGGCTTTTTCCATGATTTTAGACAAAATGGAAGTGATGGTAATTGGTCTGTAATTTGAGGGATCGGTCTTATCACCTTTTTGGGAATAGGTTGAACATTTGCTAACTTCCATGATGAAGGAATTCCCAGAAGATATAGAGATCGTATAGAGCTTAGATAGGACTGGTACTAGTTCGGGGAACATTTCTTTAAGACAATAGCTGGGATACCGTCTGGGCCAGTCGCCTTATTGAGATCAAGCCTACTGATGATCGATTCCAAGAGCTTGTACCGAAAATGAATTGGTTTCATAGCGTATGAAGATGAGTTGACTAGGGGCACATCTTTTCCAGAATCATTGAGACACGAGTTTGATGCAAACAAATCCACAAAAATTTGGCTTTGTCTACAGAATCAGCAACTACCGATCCGTCAATAGATGTCAGGGGGGGAAATGAAGATGTTCGAAGTTTTTACTAATGGCTTTTGCTAAAGACCAAAATTTACGACTGCCTGAAGGAGATGTAGCTAGTTCATTGCATTTTCGTTGTTCGAACAACTTTTTAGTTTTAGTGATGACACTTTTGCAGATATTTCTAGCACTAACGTATTCTACATGACTGTCAACCGATTTATTAGATTTCCATTTAATGTAACATTTATTTTTAAAGATATTGCATCAGAACAAGCCTTATTGAACCAGGGTTGGGAAACGTGAATGACCTACACGGTACTGTTTTTCGGAATGTATAACTCCATTCCCATGAGGATGACTTCAGATACTAAAAGAGCGATGTCCGAAGAAGAGGACGACTTAAAACAATATTCACGCCATGGAAAGGTTGCAAAGAAATCCCGTAAATCACTCCATCGAGCTGACTTAAAACACCACAAGGTTCTATCGGTTTTGCGAACAACAGTGGAATTAGGTACAGTAGAAATGATTTTTATTAGACAATGGTCGGAAAGACCTAAAGGCGAAAGAACGGAAGTTTTATAAACAAGAGGGTTTGATGTAAGAAAGAGATCTAGAAGATGTGGAGTATGGTTAGGGTTATCAGGGATTCTTGTGGGTTCAGAAATCATTTGTGTGAGATCACATGAAATAGCAAATGTTTCTGCACTATGACCAGCGGATTTGTAGTAGATGAATACTGAAGCCAATTAGAGTTATGAACATTGAAATCCCCTACAATTGAGATATCGCAAGATGGAAACTGAGACAGGAGATAGTCAACTTTCGTACTAAGGTAATCGAAGAAGTCTTGAAAGTTGCTGTCATTAGGAGACCTATAAATGCAACAGTAGAATTTCACAAAATTAGGACCAGAATGTTTAAACCAAATCACGTCAAAATTTTTATTTTCTAAGGAAGAAACCCTCTTGCAAGCAATTCTGTCCTTGATGTAGGCACATACGCCTCCTTTATATCGAAAGTTAGAGTGAAGATGGTATTGAGGAAATTGCAAGTCGGGTGACTCGGAGCTTTCGAGGAGACTTGTGTTTCAGATAGAAACAATATATCAGGTTGTAATTGTTCAAGATGTTGGTGAATAGCATTAAGATTAGACCTGATACCGCGGATGTTGCAGTAGTGAATCAGAAAGTTGATACTTTCGATGACCGAGGTCGCTTGGGCCCGGCCCTCCCGGACATCCGAATGGGGCAGGATTTTACGTCCGGAATTTATAACCCTAGAAACCACAGCCATCTTATTTTTTAATTTGGGACTTTTAATCCGATAGGAAGACAGTGAGGGCGAGAAGGAAGAATAAGGATGAGAATAGATTGAGGATGATGGAAAAGGTAACCGGCAGCCCTTACCGAGCTCAGAAAATCAGAGACCCAATATTAAGGAGCCCATGGTAAGGGTGGTAATTCTTTATTATAAGTGTTTTGTAACTGTGGTTTCCTATTAGTGGAGTTGATCGGCCTATTTCCACAGTTTATGCTTTTTGAGCGCGACGTTTCGGAAGCGGACTCTGCTTCTGTCATCAGGCTTAGTCCTGAGAAGCCACGGAGTAATATATTTATATTGGATTACTCCGTGGCTCAGTGGCAAAGGTGTCAGACTAGTAAGTGAAAGGTACCAGGTTCGAATCTAAGAGTAGTCAAGTGCTTGGGAAAAAATTACATATAAAATATGAATTCGACTCAAGTGCGAAAACAGTCCTTCTCAGGATCAACTCCGCTAATATTAGGACTGCTAAATATAGATATTAAATAATACATAATATTATAGTTATCTATTTAAAAAGACTGTTTAAAAAATAATGTTTTATTGTTAAAATTCGTCCAGTTTTATATTTAAAATGGAAATGTCTGTATCTAAAAGAAGAAAAAAATGACATGCACTCATTTACGCAGTTTTAAAAATGTGCTTAAAAAAGTGTGTTGTTTTCAAAATACAATACATTAGTTAATGTTTGCTTACGTTGAAAATATTCGTATCAAACGTTGTATACATTATCATTACAAAAATTGTTCGTTAAGTGTGTTACCTAAACTCATATAAGTATTCATTTTCCTTTTTCCAAACATAAATTCATAAAAGACGAAAGAAGTAACAAGAATACTATGAGGATCTAGCTACAATTTTTTTTTTAATTCATAAAAACAACATACTATTATGAATTATTCCTAACAAAAACCACGTGCATCTGCAGACAACTTCCCTGAAACGAGTAAAGTGATATAACGTAAGTCAGCTAATCTGAGTGAAAACATGTAACTGAAATAGAAATAATAAACAATTTGAAATTTATAATTTAAGTAAACAAAATTTTTTTTTAAAGTCCATTAATGTGTCATTTAAGCAAAAAAAGGTAATAAAATATGAAAATTAAGATTTTAAAACAGTTTTTTTTTGTTTACTGAAAAGTCATGGTTGTCAAGATACGTGGTTTCACACTTTCACCGACGATGTGTAGATTGGAAGGTAAAAATGAAAAACCACTGGTTTTCTTTAACTTAAATCAAGTACCAAAAGTTATTATGTATGTATAGTCTGTACTATGGTCCTTAAAATTAATATAAACATTTTCTCATCAGTACCGAAAAAAAAGATCTTATCCAAAAATTGTGAACTGAAAAGAAGGTTACAGAAGTGACGAATTTCCGTTCAGCGTTACACAAAATCTAGCACAGAAACTCGATTACATGAATATCTTGCGCGTCCAACACAGATTTATTTACATTATGTTGGTACACTTATGTGAAAATCACCCTTATGTATTTTAAGCTGTCGAAACAATGATTAACTTGTACCTGGATATCTCAAATTATGGCTAATTTGAAATGTAAATTTTGGCAACTGACTATTCTATAATTCTAGATCTGTACATGAATCAATCAATACATTCTTATCTTGCATTTTAATATTTTAACATTTAACTTTGGACTCGAAACGAATAAAAATTCATGTTGATCCTTGTATATGTATAATTATACAATTATAAACAAATGTTAAATAATTTAGTATCATCTCATCACATCACATAATTTGCTAATAATTACATTTCATTAGTATAAACGATCAATTTATGTAAACAATAAATTAGTTTTATATATTATTTATTTCTTAGTATCATTAACACTTTTTTCAATGAAATTATAATTATACAATGAGATAGTGTATTATTGCCGTTGGCAACATCACAAGTTTCAACTTTTCCTACCTCATGGCTATGATTATATACTTCACAGAATGTATGATTAGATTTGACCTTGGCTTGTTGCCTTAAAGCAAGCGTCGAGCAGTCTGGCTGAAAGTGTATTGACGTCATTTCATTTTTTACACGACGGAAATACTAAACATACACCTCTTACTCTCCGCTCCTCACCGGTCTTTATTTACTCGGTATACGCCAATATTAATTTCTACCTACTTACATCATTCCATTTGAGTGTTGATTTCATTATAATTTGTTAATAAATTATGCAAGTTTTTAAATCCTAAAACTGCATTATTGTAAATTGGTTTTACCGAATTAAAAATATGGCAATTATTAATTATTAATATTCTGACATTTATTTGGTTTTAATACATACACATAATGGACCAAATGTTTAGTAATTAATTAAGTTTTTTGATATTTACTATTATATTTTGTGAATAAATAATGGAAATGCTGCTAGATAATTAATATGTGAAAATTCCAGTGTAATTAAAATTTAAAACTAAAATCCATGTTAATTTTTAATTATGTTGCATTCTGCATGAAAATAATGTGCTCAGAGCTATTAGTTTGTATTATATTAAAAGCCTTTTAAGTAAAAGATTCAGAGGTTTTTTAATTAAGTAAATTGTATATTTAGAAGACTGAAAGCTAAAAATTACGCATTCTAAAAATGCTAATTTCAAATTAATTGACAAGGTCAAGATCAACACTAGATCATAATTAAAATACTTATCTTTTGGGTTTGTCATCGCGTATTCTTATTAATTTTTGATACAACTTTAGAAATTTCGGTCTATTGTCCCAGTACATTCTAATAGTTTGAAAAGTTGACGAGTTGTCAAATACACTCAGTTCCAAAAAAAGTGACGCACTTGACTTTTGACCACTTTAATGTCATATTATTCAAACCAGGATTTTTCATTTTTTTTTATTCGTTGATAGGCAGTTTCCTTTGTCTTTCAAAATAAATTTAAGAGAATTTTTTTCAGTCTCTTGGGTGGTAGTGCAAAAACTCAAACCATGTTTTTTTCTTAATGTTTGACTCCCTCCGAGTATTAATCAAGCGATATCGAAAGTGCTTACACTCTACAGGGTGTCCGTGGGGGAACTACTAATTTTTCCCAATTCCTAACCCCTAAGGAGATATGCGTGGTTGAAGAAAAATGTAAAAGTAAGTAAAATGAACACTCGTAACAGCTGCTTAACCCTCCTATTGTGTTAGCATTTCGGTTTCACTTATTGTGTTCGGGACAGTATGACCCGGGAGCTTATAGTTGTCGCTTTATTGTCGTTAAATTGGTATAACTGTAAATAATAATAAGAAATAAGATGTAGTATTTATTGTTTATTACTTTTTATTACGTTATTTTATTTTTATTACATATTATTATAAATGTTATATAAAGAACATCTGAAAAACGTAGTAGTTAGGGATATATATATTTATTTGTTACAGTCTTGTGTTACACGTCCAAACCGCACTAGGCGTCGTGTATGCTTACTAATGTAAGCGGGTTGCCAAGCCAGCTAACAGGGAGATGGGCGTGGTCGAAATAATAAGTAAAATGAATGATTACTACGCTCAAACACCTTACACCGATATTCAAACAGCTCAGTCCGGGAAAATATGTCTCTAGGCGCCACCACAATCGAAACTTTGCTAGAATAATTGTCTTAAGCTGGGTGTTAATTAACCCTACTTGATTGTGGAAAGTAGGATTGTGCTTACTCAGAAAACTCTTACACGAGGGTCCTAAAACAAACACTCGTCCAAAACAATTCAACTCAAACTCAAATATATTTAGTACTACCCAGGTTATTAAAAACTTTTTGAATACACCTCGTATACCAAAACTTCCAAAATAAAATTTATCACTCAAATTCAACTGCATTCACGTAACCAACAGTTATATTTTCTACGTATCCCTCGTATACATATAAAGTTAAATTTCTGCTTATTAATGAATAAATAGTTCTTCATTCAATGATCGATATCTTTTAAATTTAATTTAATTTTTATAATACTTCTGAATCGTATTTGACATTCGTAAATATGTAAGTTCTCAAAACTCAATCTCTTAGTTAGACTTAATGAAATTTTAATTAACAGCTGATCCGTCATTAGTGTATTGCGTTAAACGAAACTAACATGAAAATTTTTGCAATCAACCTGGCAAATATAACCTTTCAGGTTGTTCATTAATCTTAAAAAATCCAAAATATGCAAAGTTTACATTTAACCTGTCAAAAAAAAAAAAAGGTCACCAATCAAGTAAACGTCACAAATGTATCTCATAACTGGCTAAATAAACAAAATAAAATTAACGATAAATATATATTGTCCTGCACCAAAATAATAAACAAATGTTTACATACACAACGGCGTGGTTGAAAAACCACTGTCAATACAAATTTGCGTTTTTGGCAAAAATTCTTACTATTAAAACAACCAATACAACATAACTCGAGACCAATTATCTTTTTCCTTCAACAATAATTAATTAACTAAACATTACGTAAATTACAACTAAACAAAAAGATTATCGTGCTTTACTAAATTTTCAAGGTTCTTACATATAATTCTTACTTAAAATTGTCCATTAATCCTACGCTTTTCTTTCTTCTCTCTTCCCGTAAATCAATTATTTGTAGTCCATTTGTATTCCTTAACTTGCCTGACTGCACATAACAAATACTTCACAATTTCACCAACACTTATTCCTTTCTGTAATCGCAAATAGTCTAACTATACGAAGCTATTACTCCAATAAACCGTAATAACCTATACACATTTGGTTGCCTCTTAAAAAGTTTCTCGCAACCTTTAGGACAATTTAGTCCTTCCTTAACACAAATAAACTTTTAATGTCACATAAAATTACCTTAACATTGGCTTAATTTATTATGAATATTTCATTTACTTAAAGGTGGTCCCATAAATAATTTATACTAAAGATCGGTACAAGAACACGCGCTGCACTCAACACTATAACGTAATAACTGTTATCTTTTATAAATCTGCTTACGCACGTTTTACTTTCTTGAAAATAAACAAACTGATTTTATCTTCAATCTCAATTTTAATTAATTGTTTTATTTATGAATGTCTTATACGATTCATCTCCTTTCGGGTTACGCAGTTGTTTAAACAATGACTGCCTTCAATATTATTCACAAATATAACTCCAACTTAACCCATTCTGATGTCACACATCACCTCGCGCGCGTCTCTCACCGACAACAAAAACTTAAGCTAACTCTCTCGTCAATCTCTGGCTTTCCTATTTATACCTTCAGCCATCCATCTTTAAACATGTCTTCCTTCCGCGCTATATTCTCCAATAGTATTCATTCAAAATTTCTTAGTCCCGACTGATGCTACCATCTGTACAACCACGTTCATAACTACAATACATCGCCATGTTTGTTCTTACTTACAAATTTTACAATCACTTTATGAAGAAGCCATTTTTCGTCATCACATTCATTCAGTAGCCACTCTGGACCATTACACAACTTTCAACGCTTATCTCCCACATGCGCTCGTCTTTCTTCCGCAACATTTGCAAAAATAAGTACCGTCTAAGGTCTCAAATCCCATATACATACACGTATTCTTAAAACTTATTGCACAACATTACGAGAACTTTCTATAATTAACAATTAACATACCAAATCTTTCTCTACATATTTTCTAAAACATTCTATACTTATTCATTCACATCTTCTGACAAAGATTACTCTCTATCTTCCCACATTCCATTCTTTATCAAATAGCCAACAGTAGCAACACAGTAGCAAACATTATCGTCCCATCGACAAATTTCTTTTCACATTTACATTCATCGGAATTTATTTATTCCAACACCAATGTCTCTATAATATTCAAATACACGTATCTACATACTGAATGATATTTCTCCTAAATTTCCAGTGGCGTATCACCCACCCACATACATTATGCATATACACAAAATTTTTTTTTTTCGTTCAAACTCAATACATCCGTACCCAAAACACGTAATACACGTCATTATAACATCTTACATACAGGGTGCGTCAAGGCAACCTGACACTTGGCAGTTAAGCTTTGCATAGGTATTTTGACTAATTACAACATACCATATTAGTTTTATTATCATTTGAAGAGAGGCAACAATTACATCTTTTACGCTTGGTTGTGGTTAATTGTTACCTTACTTCGGCATTACTGGTTGAAGAACGTGACTTTATAACCATTTCAGCTGCAGCAATACTTCGAGGGAAACGTTTTCTTTCTTGTAATAATGGAGTGGTCAAGGAATTACCCAATTCTTCATGAAATAGTCATCGTTTTGTAAGTTTTCCAGCATTCCAGGTCGGAGGTACTTCGCACCACAGAACATAAGCGTTCTAAGCTGAAACATTCATGATATTGTAAAAGATAGTCATTGGCCATCTTTTATAGTTTACCGTCTGCATGTATATGTTATTATTAACTTGTCTGACGTGCCTACAACACCTCATAAACGGTTTTTTGTTATCTTGATTACACACTCGGTTATCGTGGTGCATGGTGCTCATGAGCGTTAACATTTTTATTCCGTTTCGGAATATAGGAAACTATCGATGTGTCCTTGGTACAGTAAAATTTTGAAGAAAGACTGGCAATTCAGGATTATTTTTGCGAATAGTGACAATCATAGTTATGTTGCTTTTCAATAGCATCTGCCCCAGATCGTACGAGGTAAAAAAATTATCACACGTTACGTTGTGACCTTTTAGATCTAGCACAACTATTTTACCTTGGCCTCTCTCTGGAAGCTCACCTTTTTTCCCGAAGTAAACTTGCATAAGCAGTTACAAAATCACATGAAGTCCAAATATTGACTCCGTATTTAGCAGGTTTATCCGCGATGTACTGTCAAAAATAACAACGGTCTCTAAAAGGTACCAGTTGCTCATCTACTGTTACATTTTCGTGAACATTAGAGAGCTTAGGTAGAATTGCAACCCTTTCATCCCACAAGTGCTGTATAGAAGCTAATTTATCAGTTTGACGTCGTTGTGGTCGAGTGTTTTTATAGTCAAAGCGAATTATTCGTGCAATTACATGAAATTGTTGTAGAGATATCGTTGCTCTGAATATTGGTCGACCTACATTTCCATCCCACAGACTGGCTGTTGCCGCTCCATGAGATTTATACACTCCAGTTAGAAACAGTAGGGAAAAATATGCTTCTAGTTCAACTAATGTTAGTTCTTGAAACGTGTCGCTACAAAGTATTTTGCCTTCTAAATTTGACATTTTCAAAACTAGGTTTACAATTTTGGGTGTGAAATATAAGAGTACGCGGATTTTATATCAATTATTCGCGACGTAGCATACCTTGTCGGCCCAGGAATCAACGAAATAGTATTTACTGCTGATAACCTTCTTGATTTTGCCTTTCATTCCATACAGTATTGCCATCTTTTGAAGTTACGTGATTATCCGTATCAGCTTCATCTGAAATCGTAGCTTCCACTTCATCATCCGATTCGCTACTATATATCTCAGTTTCGGACAAATGGTCTTCTTCTTCAGAAACATTAGAATCACTGTCAGAAACACACAAATCCGTAAGCACTCTCTCACTACACAATTTCAATTGTTAGGTATTTCTTATTAGAGTATAGCAACAAGTTTGATATAACTAACACACAGATTCTCACTGGCTGCATTTATACGTGGAGCCACAGACGAGTCTCAACAGGAATAAACTTGTTTACCAGTACGCAAGAAACGCATGCAATATGCGCAATATTGCGCAATAATATGGCAATATTATGTAAGTTATTTATATTTATCAAAAAAAAAAAAAATGAATAAAATACATTCGTCTATAATAAGAATCTGCTTCTCGTTCTTCTAGCTTGAACCACACAAATCACCGGGTCATACAGACCCAAACACAGTGAGTGTAACAAATGCATTTAAAAAAAATTAATTATAATTTTCTAATATCGATCTAGGTACACCGTTATTAGAGTAATGAAATAAAAGTCATGCAGTGACAACGAAATATTTAAATAAATTAACGAATTATGCACATTAGAAGACCGCGATTGGGTTATATTGACCTGAACACAATCGGAGGGTTGAGTCTTAAAATTATCATAAAACAAAACTTTTAATAACAATTTTCATTAACAAATTAACAAGAACATAACGTAACACAAAAATGCACATAAAATAACGAGGTGACAAACCAAAATGATGACAGTTGTTGAAAATGAGATCCACCAACCTCCACACATAATGCCACACGGCTTCGCAGCTCTCTTTTCCATTTCATATTGGCGAAATTTTTACTAATGTTGGTAAATGCAACAAAAATTCATTCAATCAATTGTTCTCTTGAAGATGGTCTACTCTACCTTAAAGTGGCCCCACAGATAAAAGTCTAAAGGTGTGAGATCGGGCGATCTGCGCGGCCAGTGTACAGGTCCGTTCCTATCAATACATCGGTTGGGATATTTTCTGTGCAAAAACTCCGTTACAACACGCCTATAGTGTGCAGGAGACCCATCTTACAAATACCACATGCTTTGACGTACAATTAAGGGAACATCTTCAAGCAATGCTGGTAAATCTTCTTCCAAGAATTGTTTGTACATTTCGGAGTCTAAGTGCCCATTAAAAATGTAGCATCCAGTGAGACTGTCTCCGATAATCCCGGCCCAAACATTTACCTTGAAGCGATGTTGAAATCCGGTAATAGTAATTTCATGAGAATTTTCATCTGACCGAACGTGCTCATTGTGACTATTGTTCATTCCATCCCGAGAAAAAGTTGCCTCATCACAAAAGAGTAACAGGAATGTTATCATCATGTGTGATCATCCATTCACAAAACTCTTGTAGCCAAATCGCCGGAAGAAGATACAGAACGGTTTGAAGGTGATACGAATGTATTCCATTTTCGCGAAGAATTTTCGAAATTGTGATCCTGCTTCTACCAGTGGGTGCTTCTATTCGTCTAATCTCCGTTCGGCTATCGATTTCAACTTCTCTCAGCACTTCTTCTGCAAATACATGTCGTAGATACTCTCGATCACTTCGATGTGTTAGCAAACTTCCTGTTTCTCGAAGGCAGTGAAAAGTCCGAGCTATCGTTTTGTTTGTCAGTAGGAGCACGACGATTTGGAAAATGAATTGTGTACTCTGCTACTGCTACATAACAATTACCGTTAAACAAGCCGTACAGGAATACCATCTCAGTGTATTCCTCATTTGAAAATTGATAAGGCGTGATTTAATTGTAATTAAATTAATTCTAGTTATTACAAAGCAGATGATAAATTGCATTTACATTCAAATAATGTTTGGTACAAATGACATGAAACATCAAATAAGACACATTTTCTCAGTTTATCGTAGTAACACTTGCTAGGCAACCAACATTGCTCTTACGATTTTTACAGTGTGGATCTCATTTTGAACAACTGTAACCATTTTTGTTTGTCACCTCGTAATTTTATGTGCATTTTTGTGCTAGATTGTGTTCTTGTGTGTTAATAAAAATTGTTATTTTAAAGTTTTGTTTTATGATAATTTTAAGACTTAAGCAGTTGTTAAGAGTATTCTCTTTACTTACTTTTACATTTTTCTTCAACCACCCATATCCCCTTAGGGGTTAGGCATTGGGAAAAATTGCACATAATAATTTTGGTTTAAAATTCTTCAAAGAATACGTATACGAATCCTTCGCAGTTCCTCCGCGAACACCCTGTATATGAAAAACGCTTATTTTATGAGCATTTCATTTTTTTATTCATAAATTTGTCCGAATTACAGCTTTTTTGCTAAAACCTTACATTTCTCCCACTAATTTATGTCATTGTAGGATCACACTGCCTTTGAAAAATAATTTCCGTTGATTGATTTGTTGTATGCCTCCATATTTGACCCTTTGTCGTCCTGAACAAGTAGCAAGATTAATTGCTTTAGTAAGCGACGGGCGCAGTAAATGTTACGGGAGTCCATGAAACAACTATTCGTACAGAGATTCTCTAGTACGCACAAACATGAAGCATTACTCGGAAGGTGGACTCTGGTCGTCCTCGAAATACTTCTCCAAGACATGACCACTGCTTGTGATTGCGAATCGATCGAATACTGTGGTAAATGTTCAACAAGATCTTCGCGAAATTCGTGGTGTTGGAGTAAATATGTAAACGTCAAAAGAAGTTAATTTAAAACTATAGCAACCTGAAAAAGGTCCTAAATTATTGCCCGAACATCATGCTACTAGAAAAAATTTCGTTGAAAATTATGAAGGATGGAATATTTCTGAAAAGTCGAATGTCTTATTTTCGTATGAGTCAAGGTTTTGCCTTATCATGGTAGATAGAAGAAAAAGAATGTGAAGAAGGAGATTTAATCAAAATTTAATGGCAGAATGTTAAAGTTTTAATGGTGGGTGGGTTCTGGTGTGGGGAAGGTTTCCAATAAATGAAAAGACACACCTTCAACTTTTTCCGGTGAGGACGGTATGACAGCCCAAATTTACAATGACATTTTACAACGGTATGTTTTACCTCTTGAAGAGTCAGTTGACAATAATTTTATGCAGGATGCAGCATAGTGCTATACCACACACCGTTATGTTTCCACGATTTTAACAAAGATGTTACGTGCACAAAGGGATGTTGGTAGAAATTGTGGCTAAGGTGCTGTAACATAGAATAAGGAATTAGCCGGAAGCTCAGTCGGTCGGTTCAGCAGTTGGATGCATGGGCGTTTTGGCAGGAGAAAAGAGATACATATAATTTAAAAAGGGCACCACTTGATTTAATTTTATATCGCCCCTCTATCAAGAAAAGGACTACGGCTACATAGGACAAAATAGACAGCTAAAAGAAAATGGTGAACTAAGTCCACACTGACAAAGGACTGGCTAGGAAGTTGATCGTAGATCACCGGGTTAACTAAATAACTTACGATTGTTTAACACCACTTATTTAATATACCCCAACGTAAAATAGTATAAATGTTATAATAATTAAATTTTCGTAAATATCTAACACAAAAACATGTTATAGAGCGCCAACTCGCAGACCTAAATACAATTCTAGCAGGAAATATTCCCAATACATTAATCAATATACAGCAGAGACAATATATCTATGAAGTAAACCAGCGGTACTCAACTTACCTTTCCACCAAAACTAAAATAAAATTATGAAGTTTACATAAAATTTACATACTCAGACACAATACGGTTCGGCATCTAGTGTTGACCCTAAAACAAAAGAATACCCAAACATATAACTATAATTATCCGAAATTGAATTCTTGTATACCGATATTCCACGAAGAGCTCTCCGTTGGACTAATTTATCAGTTTCCAATCAACCGGACGCAAATAAACCCCAAATATAAAGCGAAAATTAGCACTAGATGTCTACCCTGTTGTTTATTTAAGTAAGCACAAAATATTCCTCAGTAAAATTACTATGAGCATTACAGACAAAATAATAAGCATGAAGCGTTTAGGAAATTTAGAAAGGCCAAGTTTATTACCGATTTGGCAATTGCAGTACAAAAATTTAATAAAGCGCAACACAGAATGACACATTTATTGGTAAGCATAGGGCTACGAACAAAAGATTCAAATTAGTAAATCCTACTTTAAACAGTTTTATACTAAGCAAATATTAAAATTGTAATCAGAAAAAAAAATAACAAATGTTATACAACCCCAATGATAATACATAAATATCCAATTTGATTTACCCAGTAATTGAAACCCCAGCAGTGAGCATAATTTTTTTTTTTGACATACAGTGTATATTTAAACTCTACTAGCAGCATTTAGTCAACAAAACAGCTGATTGCATGTATAATAAACACAGGTAGTTCTAACGGTTGAACAACTACGGTTATTTATCAGAATAAAGCTAGTACATAAGAAAAGTTAGAAATTGATAGATATAATACAAATTCTATTGCAAAGTTAAATGTAAGTATAAGCGAAACTTTGGAATAACCCAAATTATCTTTCTTCAGTTAATTCGGAAGATACTAGGAGAAGGAGTAATCGTAAACTGTTTCAATTCAGGTTCGAAGATCCATAACTAAAATGTCACACCTCGGAGGAATGGTATCCAATTGTGCTGTCAGAAACGGTTTAATTCTTCCTTATGGAAGCACGAGATATGCTAATCTTGAGTGAATGTGTAAAGGACCAAAAAGAACCTATATAAGATAACTGTGTTAGAATTTAAATCGATACCCAAATTTTATAAAATATGATCTTTATGTTGTATTAAAATTTCAAAACATGTACGCATGTATTTCAAAGCTATGTCTAGTAAATAAGAAAAGAAAGTGAGTAGCTTACCTCTTGAATGAAGCTAAGGTGTAGTAGAAACAAAAATTAAAACCGAACTCAAATTCGAAATCCCAACAGGATGTATTTATATGGAAAAGATCAAATCCAGCAACAGGCTGTGTTAAAATTTTACTTGAAAAATTCAATCAACTTTTTAAGGAAAAACTTTTTCAAATTTTACATGTGCTTCGTATTTTTGTCAAAATGGCATTTTCCTTCTTCTCTGAAGGTACGAGAAAACCAAAAAACCAATAGCCTGATTATTTTCACCAATCCAAAGATTTTAAAGTAGTCACATGTTTGAAACATTTTAAATTTAAAACGATTTTTAATGGCAATGTTGCCATTTTCCAACAATCTACAGGAGGAGTCGTAATTTAAAGACCATAAATTTACAAACTACATTTACACGTATCAAAGATTTGCCGATAATTTTCGACATTGTAAATTATTTGTTAGTACCGTACATCTTAAATGTACTATAAACTCGCGCAAGGGAAAGCAATAATGCATTAATGTTTGGAAAGTTTTCTTTAATTGTAATGTTTTATCTTGTCTTTTCGTATTTGAAGAATTTGTGAAATTGTTTTATTAGCAGTAGTCGCAATTAAAATCCCCGTTTTGAAAATGAAATAAAGTTTTTGGTTTATTTAGATTGGAGTTTTAAATTAAATATGAAATTTATTACATTGTATGGTACATCTTATGCAAAAATTAATTATAGCCGCCAGTCTGTCGCCTTGCTTTCGATATGAATTGCTGAGTTTAAACTAAGAATTTGGATTTTAACCACGTTAATTTAAGGTTGAATTTCGTCGAGATTTTCTTTGGCGCGTATATCAGGTTACATTGATAAGACTCGCACGCCAAGCAACTTCTTTGGGTGACGGCTTTCGGGTTTAATTCGTTTTGGCACATTTAGAATTTTGAGTAGTTCTTTTTGTGATTGGTTGAATGGCATAGTGGGAAGATGGCGAATTTTGAATTAAGTAGTAATTTAGTCCTGTTAGAGGTGCCGTAGTAGCAGGGCTCACCTTTATGCGCGGTGCCGCCGCACCCACTAAGTTCGTTAGTTTGGGGTAATGAACTGTTTACGCCTATTTCGGGGGGCTTAGAGAAGCTACCGTTTAAGTTTGGATTCGTTCTCCCAGAAATAATTTCTGTTATCGTTGTCGTCCATGGAAGTTGGATTCGGTGTCAGATAGGTACAAGAGTTTGTGTTCGCAACTGGTGTGCGTATGTAAATTTCACTGTAAATAAAAAGTTTTTCGTTATTTTGATATTCTAAATTAATAAGTGGTACTTAGTACTTGTATATAGTAGAGTAAAGTAATCAAAGGTTATGGAAGTTTAAGTAACAGTGTAACGCACAACCAATTCTAAGATCAATCAAAACGTATTAGAACGAGAAGTATTCACGAGTTAAGTGATATTTGGAGTTTCTACATCGATTATATCTCAGCATATCTTCTAGATATCCTAGGTGTCTGTATAACAAAGGGTCTGTTCCGAGTACGAGGTAAACTTTTTTGTATATTTTGTTTGCAGTGGTTGACAAATTTTAATAAAGTGTATTATATTTTTTGTTGTATATGCCCACGTTTGAATACGCTGACTTATGACATTCACGTTTGATTTTTGTATCGATTAACTTTTAGTGCATGTGTATTCATTTGTATTATGATTCTAAATTTATCCCAGTGTTTTTTAATTATGATTCATATGGCCATGTGTCTCAAAGTGAACGCATTTTATTTGTCATAATGCTTTGTTATTTTGGTGTTGCGCACCCATCTTGGCTTTTCTGGCTTAATCGATAGCATCATCATTTCTACAAGAGAGTTTTCGAATATAAAGTATTTCTATACCTTGTACTACTTTCACTAATGGGGTAAGTTATCTCCATTTCTCCAACTCCTTTGCAATTTTTAAATTTATTTCACTGCCTATATATGATAATTCACTAAATCGCTATTCTCAAGACCGAAAATTAACCATGTTTTGTTAATAAACCAGGTAGAGCTCGACTTTAACCTAAAGAGGTAATACAACGTTATCTGATCAAATTACAGTTACTCACACTACCTTATTTTAGCTCCTTCGACATTTCTTGCTGCTAATGTTCTTCGTTTGTCTGGAAGTAACTTTATTCTGTGCGGAGGATAGATATTTCTGCTCCCTAACTGTCTATATTGCTGGTGGTTACAAGGATGGAATCTGGCTGTACATTCGCTAATGAGGACACGAAACTAACCAGGACCAAGGGTCACACCAGGGTCTAAAGCATAACTGTTTATCAAAAACAGGTCATAATATTCCATTATCGCATGTGTTAATAAATTTTATCTGCGAGTTCCCTTTATAAACTGTCATACTTCTGAAGCTGCCTTCAGCAGTGGTCGACACAGCTTCTACAAAATAAAAAGTGCGTTTAAATTAATAACACCACCGAAAATTATAAGGAATTATTTGCCTTGTTTACGAAGCTGTCTTTTACAGATTCTTTGTTAGTATAATTATCAGAATTTGTACATCGTTTATACATACTTTACTGATGGGTAACTGATATAATTTGATAAAACTGTTAGCTATTACATTATGTGATTGTAATAATCTAATTGAGGTTATTTATAACCGAAATTTCATACAAAATACCCAGTACTGAGGTAGCGTTTAACGTCCATTTTGTGACTTTGAGGAGTTACTATCTAAAGTGCTACCGTCTGCGCAGTTGCGTAAAATAAATTATTGTGTCATACCAGTTGTATTCTTTGTCCAATTTATGTTATTACATCAAAATTTAGCACGCCATACTGTGCTTTTTTTTTAGATTCTGTCTTATAGATTTAAGTACAATTTTTAACCTGTGGATAAGAGTGTTCAGGTCATATGCGACCTAATTTTAATTGTTTGGGAATTCACATATAAATTCATGCTAGGGTCAAGTATTAACCTAACAGGCTTCTGCAATAGTATATGTAAATGCAGTTTTGATTATTATAGGGATTATTATTTTGTAAAACAAAGCCGAGTTGAATGGGAACATTTCTAAATTAAAATTTCACTGTTTGTATATGAATCTTCCTTTTCAGGGTAACTCTTTGAAAGATCTTTCAACGAACCAGAGATGGGTATTACGTTCATTCTAATAAGTTAATCAATTCTTAAACCTTATTTTGTTGAAAGTAAAATATCGCGACTTGCCCTCGGCGGCATAGTTACTGGTATATTTGTTTACATACCAAATTTTATAGTTTCATAACTAGTCTGGTCCGTTTGGGGAAAACTTAACGTTAAATATATCCATTGATTGGAAGTTTGTAATGAACTGCGATTACTGAGGGAACTGTTGTTTATTTACTAGTCCTGTTTCTTCCCTGGTTCAAGCTTTCCAGGACATTTCTCAAGAAATAATAATTTATTTATTTATGTAAAGTCCCAAATTCGACATCATCTAGAACATAATTCTCACCTCTGGGTTGGTGCTGCCCAATACGCTCTCGATACCGTTCGTTGTATTCAAGAAGAGCGTTTAGGCTATAAATGACGCGTCCTTAACTTTGACATTCATTCCCTTGAGCATAAAAGAATCGTTCAATTCTTTCTTTTACTATCGGTATTACAATGGCTATTGTGCCAATGAATTACATTTTTGATATAATCTCGGGCCTTTGCTAGAAAAATACACGGTTCGCTGATTCACATCAATATGCCTCTTCGTACCAAACGGTCCCAACCCACATTATTCTATACGGATTCCTTCCTATATAGTTTCTGTTTTGCTCTCACTTATGATATGATAAAATTAAAGGTGGCATCTCTCTGCAGTTCCGAATCGCACTATGTGTTCTACGTTAGCCTGTTTAGAAGCTTAAAAATAAGCCTGAATGAAAACCATACTTAGCTCCTCTCTTTGGTACTTTTCTTATATCTCCTCTCACTGCTCGCTTGGTAACTGCTTGCACTATCTCAAATGCTACTTTGTCTCGAATCTTTCCTTTTTAAGCGCTGCTGTTTCTTCTTTTTCTAGAATGTCAGTAAGTATACGTGACTTTCCTCTTGGTCTTTTTAAATTCATCTTCTACCAAGTGCATTTGGATAGGGTCGCAGCATTTCAGGCGTTATAGAATTTCTAGAAGTTCTTGCATGAAGAACGATTGGGATAGATGGAGTCGAGGCGTCCATTTCTGTACGTACCCGTGTCTTTACGGTGCTCCCTGTCAAGATGTTCATCGATTTGTTCAGGAGCTTCAGTAAATTGCCTTGAAGCACGATCAGTTACATACAAAAACTAATGTTCCTCAAAAATATTTTCATTGACAGGATAAATACCGTTTCCTTCATTACCCTTCTGAACGTTAGATGCGATAAATACTTTTCGAAATGCGTTACTCTAAAGTTCAGCTATACCATAAATGGTAATAAGTTACCCAGGATTCATAATCATCCATGCGCTACAGGCAGTGTTCTAGTAGGTCTTCATCGGTCAAGAAACTGTTCTGTAATGAATAGCACTAACATCCACATGGCTATCTGTGATTATACAAAGGAATGTGACTGATTTTCAACTGTTTGGTTTCACGTGATTTTTGAAATGTTCTAGATATTCCAAAAATAACATTTCGTTTGATCAGCCGCAGGGATTTGCAACTCCTACGGTTCTAATCGGACATCCTTCCAGCATAAGAGGCTTAAAATTTACTCTTGGGAATATCATCATTGGCGGAATATGATTTCTGATTGAGGCTATCAAGGTTACATTTTGGTCTCGTTCACCACTGGTCATTTCATCTAACTGTTTTATTCCCTTAGGTCCTATAATTATATTTATATTATATTTTGGGGTTAAATTTCCGCGAGAAAAGTGTTCTTTATAATAAAATACTTATCTTTTTTGGGTTTTTTAATTATGTATTTCAAATTATACAATCTAAATGTTTCGATAACACTTAGAGTTATTTTCAGTAGTAATATCTATTAAAATTGTTAAAGATGTTGAAACAATTTTGTGAACGTTTTAATTTTTCAACTTTCACAAAATTTTTTACAATTTTAATACATATTACTACTGACGAAGATAACTGTAAGTGTTATCGAAACGTTTACATTGTATAATTTAAAGTACACCATTAACCCTTTCAATACGATTTTTTTATTTTAATAATTCATGTAATATTTATAGCACAAAATATTTATTGCTAATTTAGTTTGACGGGAAAAACAAATATTTAAATAAATGATCATATTATTTATTGATTATTGCAAAATAATGTATGTGTCCCAACAGTATTTTATGATAGTAAAATAGTGGAGTATATAAAATATATGTTGCACTAAAAAGAAAAAAAAGTAAAAGAAAAACATCATTGTAATTCAACATTTCTTTTTTATTGCATATATACAAGGTAATCAAGAATGATACTTAGCAAAACAATCATTGCAAAGCTCTACTGTGCACATTTGGCAAGTGATCTTTGTCCTCTTTTCTTTTTTGAAACCAACACATCGTACACATCGTTTTCTTGAATTTCCCGGAATAGGCAGATGATCCCCAACATTATCCATGAATTTGGTTCTATTTGAGGGACGTCCTCTCTTCATTATTTTCTTCTTGCCCAGCTGGGATTTGCCAAAGGCTATCGCATTTTCTGCTACTGGTATAATAAAGTTTATAAACGGCAGTTTTGAACGTCTTGTTTCATTGTATATTATATATGCATTATATATTGCAGTCATGAATAGCTTGTAGAAAACCTTTCGCCACCATTTGGAGCTTTCCGAATCATACTGTGATATCATTTGATCGGCGTGATCGACGCCTCCCATAAATTCATTATAAAACATAATTGAATCGGAACAAGTAATTTCTTTTTTACTGCCATCTTTTGCTTTTCTTTTTATAGTACCGATACTGCCACTGTGACAGTTGCTTACTACCAAGAAATCTCTAGTGTCTTGCCAACGAGTGCAAATTATACCTTATTTACATGCCATCATTTCACTGTCTCCTCTCTGCAGTTTACCTTTAAATTTTGGAACATTTTTTCTAGTCTTTATGCACTTTCCAATGGCAGCATATGGTAGTGTATGTAAAAGATGAATTCAGGTGAAAAATCGGTCAAAACATAAAACTATGTTCGTATCTCGAATTGATCTGGTTAATTTCTCCACAACTCTTTCACCAAGTGTGCCTTCTTGTGCGGAATTTTCTTTTCCGGAGTAAATATTTGTATCGTATACATACCCAGTTTTGGAATCACATCTTGTCCATAGTTTTATACCTCGTTCGATTGGTTTTAGAGGAACATATTGTTTCATTGATGATCTTCCTTTGAATTTTGTCATCGTCTCGTCAATTGATTGATACGTACTATCACTTCTGGCAGACAAAAAAGTTTTTTTTGGACAGGATGATACTTCTTCTGTGCAATACTCCTTGGAAGCGTCTTTTGGTTTTTCGGGGTTATTGAAGTACAGTTTTGATAGAAGTAACTGACATCTATCCCTGGAAATGGCACTTTTAATTTCATCATTACCTAAAGATTTTCTGTTGCACCAATACATGTGATATGCTGGTAAACGATTGTAACTCATTATGAGAGAACAACCAAGCACGATCATTATTTCTGCACTCGATGTCTTTTGAATATTTCTTTTAGATGTTTTTTCTACAATTTCTAATCGTTGATTGGTGCATTGGGCAATCCATACAAATAAGCTTTTAGGAAATAATTTGAACACAGCATCCATTTCTGAAGACTTGTTTGTTATGTTACACAGTACAATTGTTTGTTTTTCTTGTGGAATATTATGTTTCGGTATAAAATTTTCAGTTTTTCTAGTCCAGTCAAACGCAACTCCTAAATTACTATTCGAACTTCGTTTTCCTTTTCATTTCGCCTTGAATTCTTCATGCTTCAGAAGTAAACGCATCATCCAAAATTTGTGTCAATGCAGTATCTTCAACTTCACTTGAAGAATCATCGTCGCTAGATGGTTGTATATAGTTTTTATCTATATCACTATCATCACTGTCTTGAAATGGGTCTAATTCTTCTTCAAAATCGATGTTATCCACAATATCTTGGAACTCTTTGTCTGACAAAGATTTATCCATTCTAAAACGAAAATTTTGAATATATAGGTTATTCAATACTGATGGAACATAATATCCCAATAATTAACACTATTGGGACATATAAGTCTCATTTTTATTTTTGGAAATAAAAAAACTCATAAAAACTATTGCTGCACACTAAATAAGTAAAATAAAATTATAAATAGCTTACTTGGCAATTCCGAGCACAGCACATATAAAAACACAGTTAGTAATAAGCGTGACACGTGTCTACTGTTTGCTAGCAACATCTAGACTGACAAAATTTTATAGAAAAGAAAAAAAGCAGACAGCAAACAGCAACAAAGCAGACAAGTTTGGACTTGTTTACGAGCCTATGACCGTACAGTGCTAAAATCCCAGATCCCAATGCATTTGTAAGCATTTAAATTATTTTAGTAATTATTAGAAATTCTCTGGGACAATATGTCCCTACAGTATTGAAAGGGTTAAAAACCCAAAAAAGATAAGTATTTTATTATGTGTAATAATGGTGAAAGTTTACATTTTCAAGCATTCTTTATAATTTAAAACAAAGATACGTTTGCCTTTTTAAACAATGTTGATCTGGCCAAATTGTCCTCTGCTCCACTAAAATTTGTTTCACGTTATTGGCAGTTACATATGAAAATACTGTGATGTCCGTTTGTCGGAAGGATTTCTCATGCCTATCATTATATTTTTTGATATATTCTAAAATTTTGCTCCCTTTCAATTATAACTCTACTTATGCATTTATTTGCTGCTGCGATTAAATTTTCGGGGTTTATACGTGGTCTCTTCACGCCTGATTTACATCGCAGCATTTTAAATGGCTCTCTGAAACAATAAAGATCGCTTCAGGTACCAGTCCCACCGATTATTTCAAGTAAGAGTCAAAATAATGTTAATTTGGAATAAGACTGTACCTTGGCCTGGTCCAAGATACACGACCTATTAGTTCCCAAGGTACAAAGTTGTACAATTCCATTTATTTTATAATTCAAAAATCAAAAGACATGCATAATTATCAAGCCACATCAATCATTTTCTGTTACAAAGAAAATAAACATAGGCCATCGTTGCATTATTGGTTTAAAAAAGGTGCAGACAGACCAGACAGATCCAAACTTAAGAAGATATTTTGGGTTCTCCAACAGTTCAAAATTTACTTGATTTTTTTTTTGGTGCGAAAAGAAGTTAAGCGTTATTGGGCATTATCGAATAGTTTCAAATTGCATCGTAAATACATGCTTTGTATAAGGAAAAAATTAGATAATCACGTATCGCAGTTATAATCGCAACCTCAATAACAACAAAGATATATTGTTCTGTATATCAGCACGTCAGCTGCATGTAAACATTTTCATCATTTTTACGATAAAAATGATAACTAAATAGTTGTGGTCTAAATTACGTTGCAACTTGCTCAGCTTTGTCCTTACACGCGCTCGCTTTTCCTGCTGCTTTAATTGTTATCTAATCTGGTGTACTTTGTATTTTATAAATTCCACACTTACAGGCGACATGCAGTCTGTATATGAAAACGTTTATAGTAAACTTGTTGTATCTTAGTATGACGATTGAACGTATTGCTTGCTCAAGGGTTTTACCCAAACGTAACAGTGTTTCGACTCTCATAACCGCTCAAACAGGTGCATATAATTAGTTTCGATAATATTCTAGGTCAATGCTGTTATGATTCATCAAAATCTAAAATTACTAATGCATTTGCACACGACAGCGTTAATTATTATTAACAATACAATAATACATACAGTAGCATATCATCACCAATGGCTATTAATATTCGTTGCCTTTCTCGGAATCGTGGGCATTCACAATACTACTGTTCAAAATTAATGTTATACATTTTCACAGGGCATTGTTATAACTACCTATTATCATGTTATCATTTTATTATTTCATCTCTTCATGCGTATTTTCCCTTTACAAAGCTGCTATTAATTACTTTATACTAGCTGGAAATAAAATACGGCAAATTTACATTTATTAAACTTTCAATTGTATTCCACTGAAAGTTGAAACTCAAAACTATGCAAATATAATTTCCATATTTAATTTATGATAATTTCACTGTAAGTATATAAATTATAAAACATCTACACATGCCTAAACATCAACCTGATCGTTAATCCGATCAACATATGTAGAAACGCAAAATAGTATATAATTCCTATTGTTTCAATTTCAGTAAAACATGCAGTTGAATAAAAAGTACAAAATTCATGTCCTAAATAAAACCTTTCATGCATGTTTACGAAAACTTAATGGTAAGTGATACAGTTGTTGACAATCTAAGTCTAAATAATTCTTAAAATCATCACTGCAGTGTTAACCCTTTGTTGACCAACGATACTCCAAAGTATAGTAGTAAATCGTAGTTGATGTCAGCTGTTAGGTACGTTAATCATAGTGTGAATAATCATACACTATGGTATGCAGGCTTATGTTTTTATCAAAGTTTGGTTAGTAAGAGCGTAATTTTGATATAACTGTATACAGGGTAATTCAGATTTAATCTTGATAACTTCACGAATCGATAGAGCACGTGGAGATAATGGGGATTTGTCCTATGAACTATTTTCCTAAAACGCTTTCTTAACAGAGATAAAAGGTGCCAAAATTGGAATTTTTTAAATATTTTTTCTTAATATCTCCTAAACGGACCAAACTTTCCAAGCTTGGCCGACGCACTAGATTTTTGTGTTACGCCAATGATTAAATTCGATCTTATAGCGTTATTGCGCAGTCCTTTACCAACAAACTTTTATTTTTATACAATTTATAAGGTGGTAGGCATGTATACTCCATGCCAGCCGGGGAGTAACCACCACCCTTACCATGGGCTCCTTAATATTGGGTCTCCGATTTTCTGAGCTCGGTAAGGGCTGCCGGTTACCTTTTCCTTCATCCCTATTCTTCCTTCTCGCCCTCACTGTCTTCCTATCGGATTAAAAGCCCCAAATTAAAAAATAAGATGGCTGTGGTTTCTAGGGTAATAAATGCGGACGTAAAATCCTGCCCCATTCGGATGTCCGGGGGCAGAGACCAAGCGACCTCGGTCATCAAAAGTATCAACTTTCTGATTAACTACTGCAACATCCGCGGTATCAGGTCTAATCTTAATGCTATTCACCAACATCTTGAACAATTTCAACCTGATATTTTGTTTCTATCTGAAACACAAGTCTCCTCTGAAAGCTCCGACTTGCAATTTCCTCAATACCACCTTCACTCTAACTTTCGATATAAAGGAGGCGTATGTGCCTACATCAAGGATAGAATTGCTTGCAAGAGGGTTTGTTCCTTAGAAAATAAAAATTTTGACGTGATTCTGGTCCTAATTTTGTAAAATTCTACTGTTGCATTTATAGGTCTCCTAATAACAGTAACTTTCAAGACTTCTTCGATTACCTTAGTATAAAGTTATCTCAGTTTCCATCTTGCGATATCTCAATTGTAGGCGATTTCAATGTTCATAACTCTAATTGGCTTCAGTTTTCATCTACTACAAATCCCTGGTCATAACCATACTCCACATCTTCTAGATCTCTTTCTTACATCAAACCCTCTTGTTTATAAAACTTCCGTTCTTTCGCCTTTAGGTCTTTCCGACCATTGTCTAATAGAAATCATTTCTACTGTACCTAATTCCACTGTTGTTCGCAAAACCGATAGAACCTTGTGGTGTTTTAAGTCAGCTCGATGGAGTGATTTACGGGATTTCTTTGCAACCTTTCCATGGCGTGAATATTGTTTTAAGTCTGAAGTCATCCTCATGGGAATGGAGTTATACATTCCCAAAAAACAGTACCGTATAGGTCATTCACGTTCCCAACCCTGGTTCAATAAGGCTTGTGCTGATGCAATATCTTTAAAAAATAAATATTACATTAAATGGAAATCTAATAAATCGGTCGACAGTCATGTAGAATACGTTGGTGCTAGAAATATCTGCAAAAGTGACATCACTAAAACTAAAAAGTTGTTCGAACAACGAACATGCTTTAGGCAGTCGTAAATTTTGGTCTTTAGCTAAAGCCATTATTAAAAACTTTGGAACATCTTCATTCCCCCCCCCCCCCCCCCCGACATCTATTGACGGATCGGTAGTTGCTGATTCTGTAGACAAAGCCAATGTTTTTGTGGATTTGTTTGCGTAAAACTCTGGAAAAGATGTGCCCTAGTCAACTCTTCTTCATACGCTATGAAACCAATTCATTTTCGGTACAAGCTCTTGGAATCGATCATCAGTAGGCTTGATCTCAATAAGGCGACTGGCCCAGACGGTATCCCAGCTATTGTCTTAAATAAATGTTCCCCGAACTAGTACCAGTCCTATCTAAGCTCTATACGATCTCTGTGTCTTCTGGGAATTCCCTTCATCATGGAAGTTAGCAAATGTTCAACCTATTCCCAAAAAGGCGATAAGACCGATCCTCAAACTACCGACCAATTGCCATCACTTCCTATTTGTCTAAAATCATGGAAAAAGCCATCAATCAGCAACTGCTCACGTTCCATGAAACTAACAAATTCCTTAGTGACCACCAATATGGGTTTAGGCAAAGTCGTTCAACAGGTGATCTTCTTTCATATGTGACCCAAGTTTGGCATATGTGTTTACTTGCCAAACTCACCTCGTTTGAGTTAAATGATACGCTCATCAACTGGTTTCTAGTTTCCTTGATAAAAGACGAATATGTGTCGTAGTTGATGGCTTTTTTCAAAAAAGTTAGCATTAACGCGGGCGTACCACAGGGATCCGTTATAGCGCCTACACTTTTCTGCTGTACATACATGACTTTATTCTTCAACAACTAACCCTATCCATTGCTTTGTTGACGATAGCACTCTTCACTGTAGTTCATCTCAGTCTACTCATAGTGATAATCCACCTTCTATGTCAAATCAAGAAATTAAAACTGAAATGGCAATTTCAATCAACAAAGACATTCAATGTATTCTCGAATGGGGAAGCAATAATCTAGTTAAATTTAATGCTAACAAAACTCAGTGTTGCCTTGTGTCCGCCAAAAGATCGGATCATTTCCTTTGTAAGTATGCATGGCTCCCGTTCTTAAGTTTTCAGACTCTATTACTCTGTTGGTATAACTGTATCTTCAAATCTTTCATGGGTTGACCATCTTCTGTCAGCTACCAAAACAGCTGCTCGTAAAATAGGCTTTTCTACAGATCTAGCAGTACTTTACCTCTCGACAACTCCTTCTGCTGTATAAGGCCCAAATTCGGCTGATCTGGAATATAATTCTCACCTCTGGGTTAGTGCTCCCCAATACGCTCTCGATATCGTTGATCGTATGCAAAGAGAGCGATTAGGCTTATAAATGACCCGTCCTTAACATCTCACATACAGTCCCTTGAGCATAGAAGGATGGTTTCAGTTCTTTCTTTGTATTATCGTTATTATAACGGCTATTGTGCTGCTGAATTATATTCTTTGATACCATGTCGGGCTATCTTTGCGAGAAACACTCGGTTCGCTATTCACATCATCAGTATGCAGTAGAAATCTCCACTTGTCGTACCAAACGGGCGCAATCCACATTTTTCTACACGGCTTCTAAACTCTGGAATGATCTCCCTAGTTCCTGTTTTCCTCTCACTTATGATATGAGAAAATGTAAGGTAGCTGTTATAGGCATCTATTGGCAATTCATTATCCCTCTATCCATCCTCCTAAGTGTTCCTGAGTGCTTTAGCACGATAGGCCAAATTTAGCCTATCCAGGTTAGGACCTAGATATACAGCATGTAATGAAGTGATATTTGTGAACTGACTTCTTGCAATATTGTAGAGTCATTTAATTAAGAGTATGAGTAGTCAAGAACATCAAACATTAATGTAACAAATTAACAATTGTAAATATTATTTGTAGAAAAGAAAAATAGGTGCAAATACTGAAAAATCAACATATGTGATAGAACCTTCAAAGTGTCATTAAAATGGACTTAATTCGCAACATAAAAAATTTAAACGGCGAAGAATACTGGCCAATTTGGCAAAACAAGATGCGCGATATGCTGGACTACCGTGAAGGTGATTTAGATGTTATAGAAGGTGAACTTCAGAAGCCCCAACTGTTAACTGAAACTCCGTTAATGGATAAAGAATTAGCATACGATGCATGGCAAGCACTGAAACAGCAATTTGAGGCTTCTTCCAAAGATCAGTTATTTAAAGTTTGTACTGACTTGACAAAAAATGAAGACGTTTCTACAACGTTGCTAATTACTCGAAAATCTTATTTAATGAAGCACAACAATGGTTTAAAATTGAACGGTAGAACCAATACCTTCTTCGTATTTAATGATGCGATTAGGCTTATAAATGACCCGTCCTTAACATACTCACATACAGTCCCTTGAGCATATGAAGGATGGTTTCAATTCTTTCTTTGTATTATCGTTATTGACAAAGGCTAATGAAGCGCTTGAATTATATTCTTTGATACCATGTTCGGCTATCTTTGCGAGAATCTCGGTTCGCTATATACACATCAAAGTATGCAGTAGAAATCTCCACTTGTCGTACCAATACGGGCGCAATCCACATTTTCTACACGGCTTCTAAACTCTGGAAGATCTCTAGTTCCTGTTTTCCTCTCACTTATGATATGCAAGAAAATAAGGTCAGCTGGATCTATTCAATTTATCCCTCATCCTCCTAAGATGATTCCTGAGTGCTTTAGCACGATAGACAAATTAGCCTATCCAGGTTAGGACAGATCATACAGCAAACTGTAATGATATTGATATTATGTTAACTGACCTCTTGAATTTGTAAGTCATTTAATTAAGAGTATGAGTAGTCATTGAAACATCAAACATTAACGTATACAAATTAACAATTGTAAATATTATCTGCAGAAATGAAGGAATAGGTTAAGACCACGTGAAAATCAATGCATATGTGATAGAACTTCTTCAAGTTATTAGAAATGGACCATTGAATTGCAACATAGACAATTCAACGGGAATGTAAATGCTCTAATTTGAAACAGATGCGTATCTGACCAACTCTAATGAATTTATTCTGAGTGTTATAGAATAAACTTAGAAGCCGAATGTTAGCTGAAACTCCGTCAAACGAGATAAGCACAACTGAAATCTGATTTATTCAGTAAACATATGTACTACCAAAGTCAATGAATAACTAGTGCGTTAAATTGAGTATATCTATTGAACCTAATTCTGGATAATCAACACATGCATGGCAATCATAAAACAATTGTTAGCTTCTTCAAAGATCTTATTACAAGTTTGTACTGACTCATGAATTTACTTGGACACAAATGAAGACTTTTACCATGTTCAAGTAAGAATACTTTAATGAACAATGGATTTAAGCATTGAAAGTAAAATACTTTGATAATGAAACTATGTAAAATTTGAACATACTACTAATGAATAGAAAATTTTCAATCGCTTGGACCGTTATTGAAAAGATGAAGAAAAGCGCTTATGACTCAGTGCAGTTATATTTGACAGAATTTTGACTATACATACTAGTCAAATTTTACGAAAGACAAACGTTTATAAATACTGCATAATTAAGGATACTGATAAAAGTTTGCAGAAGATGGATATGTAACCAGAAGAAATCAGAAGTAAAAACCATTATCATAGAAACTTCACATACGAGTATTGCCTTATGATTAAATGAAATTTTCTAACTGATAGATAAAGAGACATGGAATTGATAACGAAGAAAAGTATAGAATTCTCAAATATATTGGATCAAACATGAGGAATTTCAGCACGACTAAAATCAAAGTAGCAGGTCATAAGTCCTCAAGCTTTAAAATGTCCATTGAAGTTTAGTCATTCCTTAAAATGGCAACAATTTCTTTAATGATGTGTATCTCCGAAATCCATATTTATTGAGTTTTAATAGCCAGGACAAAACTTAAATAGCGTTTTTAAGTCAACTGCCACATCTTCTCGAAATTAATGGTAAAATTGTATTAAAAGGAAGTCGTGAAATAAGGTCCTTTTGAGTTTATTGAACCTATTCTACCGGACACAAACCATATAAATACTATTGTTCCTTTGATACATTCTATTACAACTCTACCATGAAAGATGCCACAGACTTCCGCCATGTTCAAGAAAACTAGAAGGATTTAAATGGACAAAAAGTAAACTTGAAAGGCAACTGTTGAATGCATGATGGAGAAGCTCATCGTTACGATATGAAGTAAAGATAAAGCAGACATGAATTTTGACTCGTCATTTCAAGGCAAACGATATTTGCTTAATTTAGATACTGATACGAAATTTCACTAGGTATATCGTAAAAAAATCAGAACTAAACCATTACTATAGAAGATTATAAGCAATAAATGGATTGATTAAAGAAATTTTAAGCGATAATGGAGGCGAATTGATAACGAAGAGAAGATCCACTTAATGATGAACAAGAGGTATTACAGAAAATGAATGCAGTCAAGATCAAAATCAAATAGTGTCTTCTAGGTATAGTTTGAGAGATCGAAAGACATTGAGAAAGCCATCAATTTTCGATGAATATGTATTACAAGCTGAAGATTTAGTCCATTTAATAAGAACTCCAGAAACTTTTCAAGAAGTGTAGAAAGTAGTGAGAGACAGGAATGGAGAGATGCAATAGACCAAGAATGAATTCCTTCAATGAACATGACACGGGAAATTGTAAAGTTACCTGATAATTAGATTAGTTATCAAAGGATTTAACCAGCATCGAGGAATTGACTATACGGAAACGTTTAGTCCAGTAGCTAGATTGTCTCTACTGTACGTTCCATATTAAGCATAGTCGCAAGTGAGAACATGTTTTTGAGACAATTTGACGTTTCAGCAGCCTTTCTTTATGGCCACCTTGAAGAAACGATTTACATGAAACAACCAAATGGATACAAAACTGGTACTGATATGGTATGCAGACTAAAACGTAGCCTTTACGGTTTGAAGCAGGGGCCAAGATGTTGGTATAAACGTTTAAACACATTTCTACAAAAACATAACTTCAGAACAAACGAAGCTGACCCTTGCTTGTACGTGAGGCATAAGAACAATCAATATCTTATTATTGTCTTGTATGTTGATGACGGATTGTCAAATTGTGAAGAAGATTTGGACAAATTTATTCAAGAACTAAAGACAGAATTCAAAATCACAACACAAGATGCCACATACTTTTTGTGTTTAGAAATAGAAAAATTGAGTTCCTATACAAGAAAATCCTAGATCGTTTTAATTTTTCTAACTGTAGGTCAGTTTCAACTACAATAGAAAGAAATCAGGGAAAGAAGTCGCCCTGCATGTTGATTTTCCATATAGACAAGTAGTAGGTACATTAATGTACTTGATGGTTGGAACAAGGCCTGATATTGCCTATGTTATAGGAGTATTATCAAGAACACTGGAAAATCCTTCTCAAGAGGATATGGTTAAGCTCAAGAGAGTTTTTAGATACCTAGCTGGCACAGTTACTATGGGTATCACTTATCGCTATGGATTTTCAAAAGATCTCAATTGTTATAGAGATACTGCCTTTGGAGGTTGTTTTAAAACTGGGAGATCAACTTCAGGAGTTGTTATAATGTTTGCTGCAGGTATAATTTCCTGGATAAGTCAAAGACAAAGCAGGGTTGTTACTTCTTCCACAGAAGCAGAGATAGTTGCTGCAAATGAGGCAACGAAGGAAATATGTGCCTTTGATTAAGTTTAATCACGTCCCTATGATACAAGGAGACAACTCTGCAGCTTTAAAGTTATCCCACGACCCCGAATTTCATCGACGCACGAAACATACCGACATGAATTATTTTTTTATAAGAGAAAAAGTGTTAGAAGGAAAAATAAAAGTACAACACGTTTCAACAGAGAATCAAATTGCAGATATCATGACTAAAGCATAAATCAGATGGGACATATTAATAAGGGTAAGTTATATGATTGATTCACATTGATATTGATTTTTAACATGTTAACAGTTTTTTCTTTATGATAAAATAATAAAAGAAAAATATAATGTAGTTATGTCAATAAAAATAATTTTTGCAGTCAGTCACCTTTTTCTATTCTCATCAGAAAATCTATAAAACATAAAACTATAAAACTCTCATTAACGATTAGGTATTACAGTACCCACGAATTAAAGAATTAATGGCAGCCGCAATTTATTTAGTTCACAATATCCATTCTGTACTCTTTCAGTTAGTTTGTCACGGATATATACTGGTGTATGATACACTATGTCTTTGAGTTGACCCTGCACAAAATAATCCAATGGATTCAAATCGGGCGGCCGTGGTGGACAAGCAACTCGGCCCTTCACCGAAAATCCAATTTCAGTTATTCTTTTCCGATGCCATCGATCCATCAATGGCAATTTTCATCCAACCTCTGCCGAACTTACCGCACATAATGCGCTGGAGCACCAACCAACTAGAAGCGAATTTTCCAGAAAATTACGAAATAAATTTACATTTAAGAAAGGAAGTAAAAAATGCGGCCCACAAAAAGCATTTCCTATAAAACCAACCCACACATTTGCGTTGAATTCATATTAAACCGGCAACGAGGATTTTCATGTATCCATACATGAAGGTGGTGTTCATTTATAACCCCATTGTTACTAAAATTATTCTGTTTGGAAAACGCGATCAGTACTCTTTAACCGCCGTGTTAAAATTGCCGTCGTAGAACCCATGAACATAATGGATATCGAGATATTCTTCACTTGAAAACGTTCTTAGCATTGTAGTCTCTAATTGTTGATGAAAGCTAACACTGGCATTGACAAACACACGTCAATTTGTAGAAATCACGTCGATTTTTGTTGTCCAAGGCATTCTACGTAAAATTTATATCTACAACGCGACCAAAAACTCAAAAATAAGTGCAAAAATTGAAAATGCGTAAAAATAAAATTTGTTTGGTAAATAACAGTGCGAGCGCATTATAATATTGAATTTAATCAGTGGCGTAACAAAGGGTATACGTCCCCCAAAAAATACCACCTAGTATACCGATTGCGCTAAAATCGCTGCAAAAAACATTGGTCATCGCTTGCCAAATTTAGAAATAGTATCTATTTCCGTTTAGGGGACATTAAGAAAAAATATTTAAGAAATTCAAATTTTGGCGCCATTTATCTCTGATGTGAAAGCGTTTTAGGGCAATAGATAATATGATAAAATCCTATTATTTTCACCTGTTCTAAATATTCCTGAAGTTATCAAGATTAAACCTGAATCACCCTGTATGTAATGTGAGAAGCGACAGCTGAACTTCTTTTTGTAGTAGTCGTGATATATTTAGGCATCCTTTTTTTTTAATAATTAGATTTTGGTGGACATGGCAATATTTTCTTCTAATTACGAATATCCGTGTATATATTTTTATCGCGTATAATGAATATTGAGCCAGATAAATTTTGTTTCGTGCACAAGGTGGTTTTAGGTCATTTTCGTTCCGTCTATCTTGCGACGTGCATGTATCTTGACTTCCCTGCATAAGGGAATTCCCCTTGTGTTAAAAAAACCCATTATGTTAATAAAACCCCTTGTGTTTACCGAGCTAGTAGAGTTGTGGTGAGACGACCTGTTTAGCATTCGAGAGGTAATGGGTTCGATTCCCGTTACCGTCTACCTTGTATGATGTTTTTCCAAGGGGTTTTCCTCATACACGTGTAGCGGCATGGTCACTGCATATACACACACCATATGCGGCTACTTAGCGAATGCTGGGGTAGTATTTTCCCCCTCAGAACCTTAACTCCGTTGCTTCCGATCCTATGCTGACCACAACCATCATTAATCCCACCGTGCATATGTACATATTGCATGTATGTATGTTGGGAAACCATGATTGTGGCTGAAGGAGATTGGAAAGCTCAAGCAGCCCGTCTTCTCTCTTGGAAGGGAATGAAATACGTGGCCTTTTCCTTTTCCTGCTTGTGTTAAGAAAATCCCTTGTGTTAAGAAAAACCTCCTCTGTGTTAAAAAAAAACCCCGTCTTGAGTTAAGAAAGTTTCGTATGATTTGTAATTGTAGAGATATAGTTTTAGTTTATTTAAGGAAGCTTGGTCGCATGACATAACGACGTAAAAAATGGCGTGTATAATGCAATTTTATCTTCAAGAGAAGTTGAATTGCAGATACTTTTTGTTTTTGTGCTGATTGCGCTGGTCGATCATACATTACGTTTACCTTTACCTTGTGATTGGATTATCGAACCTGGTGCTTATCATATTGTCATGAAATAAAGTTCTCAACCGCAATTCACTTCAATATACAGTATTAACATTATGTTGAGTGTGAAACAAGTAAGTACATATCCTTTTTAGTGAAAATTACGTTTTATTAAGTGGACAAATTAGATAAATTGATTTACAAACATTAAAGTCAATCTGGTCCAATATTGTTTCGCAAGTTTTAATACAGTTGTAATAAAAAGAAAACAGCTGACTTGTTAATGTTTTCTTAAATGAAAACTTTTGAGTGCATAACATTACATCCACGGTATTTATGTAACTTAGTTATTACATTGAAGTTATACAGTTTCAACCATCTTTCATTTTGAAACAGTTCTATGTAAAGACAGGTTATATGTTATACATGGTTTATGTGTTAATTAAGAATTAGTGTACTATCGTAAGGTAAGTTAAGTACTATTTTACTTGCTTTTATGTTGAAATTAATCAGCAGATTAATTAAATACAGCAGTTTTATTGTTCATTAAGATTGCATGTGGTATTAAAGCACAACTTAATTAACCTATAAAAATTGAGTGGCTGCTAACGATATGCTTACTGAGTGTAGCTATGGATATATATCTGCCTCTATAGCGACCAGATAAAGAAAAGAGTTCTCAATCTACAGTTTCGTAAGTAATGAACCTTGCTGAGCTAGACACTGGTGCAAACTTAACTTTGTGTTTAAGCGACAATTTCTCTATGTCGTCCTCGTCTTCGGTGATTACTTTTTGAGTATCTAAAGTCCTCCTCATAAACATAGTTATACATTCATAAACAAAATTGTAAAGGGCATTCACGTTTTCAGGCCTGACTGAATAGAGGCTTTGTTGATATAATTTTATCATGCTAACTTGGTTGCTGTTAAAAATACGTGCAAAACATTGTCATCACTAAAGCAAAAGGGTTGTTTGAACAACACACCTAATTTTTCACATATGCTTGAGCATGGGAGAGTACTTTCAACAATTTCTTTGTACTATCAGTATTAGCATGGCAGCTGTACTTCTGAACTACATTAGTAGAAGGGAGACACCCTAACTTTTACTTTCGCTCACGTGAGGGATGTATTTTTGACCTTGAGGTTGACCTCAAGCCTGGCTTTGGATTTGGCCTTGTGCTTGGCCTTGGAGTTTTTAAGTTAACATATATTTATTTATGTCTATTAATATAACACAAGGTAAGTCTAAAAATTAAAATATGAATAAATGAATGAAAATGATTAAATCGTGTTATCGACAGATGCAGATGGCCTTGATATATTTTTTTAAGTCAACAAAGTGTTTATGTCTATTTCTATCTAACATGAAGTTTAAATATCATCCCGCGAGGGATAACTGTGTTAGTTTTACAATGTGATATTTTCTATTGCTACTGATTTAGCGAACAGCTAAATTAGTACATATATAATTTACAAAGTATTTGAAATGACCCTGTATTATTGATATTTTATAGAAGCGATCGGCCTTGGATTTTTTAAATTAAGTTAACATGTATTTATTTATGTCTATTAATATTATTACAAGGTAGTGTAGGACTAAAAATTAAATATGAATGAAAATGATTAAACCGTGTTATTGATAGAAGCAGACGGCCTTGGTATTTTTAAAGCTAACAAAGTGTTTTTGTCTATCTAACAGCAAGTTTAAATATCATTCTTCCAGGGATAACTATTTTTGTTTTACAGTGTGATTTTATTTTTTCGTAACGCATTTATTATAAAAGGCGGCTGCATATTGTTATTGAAATTCTTATATTTCTTTTAAGTTGCATTTGTAGATTGCGACCTTACCTATATACGAATTGAGTTTAAAAAAATCATTTCACCTTCGAAACCAGCCAACCTTTAACGGCCTTGTATGCACCCAAAATTACTTTTAAATGATTTGCGCCTTGAGGCTGTAAAATTTTACCTATATGATAAAACTGTTTTTATGGAATGCAATTATTATTATTAAACAGTTATATAGTTTCATTAATAAATCACCCATTGCCATCGTGTTAATTAACGTGTTTACAAATATTTTTAAATTTTGCTGCTGCAAAATACATTAAGGTCGAAATTAAATATTAGGTGAAATAATAATAATTTATACCCTGATGCAATGGCGCTTTTTATATAGGCTAAGCGGTCAGCATCTATACATTCGAAAAAATTATGCCTGATTTATTTGCATGTTCAATTACACATGTATTTCACATTATATGGGATTTTACCAGCTGGGGATTAGTAGCCACGCTAATTAAACACTTTGAAATTTTCTAATGTGAGAGCATCATTATCATCAAGATTTTCATCTTATCGTCTTCATCTTGAACGATGTTGTTGTAATAGTTTATTACCAATCCGTAAAACATCTAATATCCCTGAAATACTAAAGCTGACAAGGGTAATGCTGTGGTTATTTTAGATAAGAATAATTACATAGATAAAGTTGAGAACTTTCTTAACACTGATGATTTTAAACGTATCGAAATCAATTTTACTAGCTTTATCCAAAAGATTAGAAATTCCTTTATCATAACCAACAAGTTCTTAAAGAGCTTTTTAACATCCACTATTCGAACCTACTAATCATGAACCCCAAATTCCCGTTACTCTATGCACTTCCAAAGATACATAAACCTCAGATCCCTATGAGACCGATTGTAGCTTACAGAGGGACGCCTGTTTCAAAAAAAAAAAAAAAATTTCGATTTGGCTAAATGACATTTTGAGAACACTTATCAATTTCAATTTTCCATATTCAGTTAAGAATTCCACAGACTTAGCACTTTCACTTCAAAACCTTCAATTCGATAGTTCATACATTTTAGTTTCTTTTGATATAACAAATCTGTTCCCAAGCATCCCTATCCTGGAGTGCTTGGACATTATTAATAATTATCTTAATAATTCACATTTATCTGATTTAAAATGTTCCTTCATTGCAGATTGCCTTAAGCTCTGTCATGAACAAAATTTTTTCAAGTTTAACAACAAAACATATATACAGAAAACAGGGTTACCTATGGGCAACAATCTTTCACCTCTGCTTTCAGAAATTTTCTTGTATGAATTGGAAAAACAATTCTTTTCTAACACAATGATTATAGAAAAGTTCGTTTTCTACAAAAGATATGTAGACGACATACTGGTAATTTTTAAAGGGAATGATAAAGAGTTAGAACAGTGTCATGCCCTACTCAACTCTTTTCATAAAAATATCCAATTTACAGTTGAAAAAGAAGTCAACAACACGATTAATTTTCTTGATTTAAGTATTACAAAGTTAGACGATAATCTACAATTGAATGTTTTTAGAAAACCTACCACTACAGACCATGTAATACACTTCAACTCTTTTCATCCTCTTAATCAAAAACTTGCAGCCTTTCGGTTCTTTTTTAACAGAATATGTAGTTTACCACTTAATACAGAAAGTTTCGAGAGGGAAGTTGTTACAATTTTTCAAATTGCTAAGAACAATGGTTACCCTAGAGAACTTATTCAAAATCTATTTCAAAAAATAGTCTACTCTTCTCAACTTAAACTGTCTACTACACTAAAAAATAGCCCATTTCCAGAAATCAGATTCAGATCTCTTCCATATATTGGTCCTTCTTCTTTCCAATTTGTCAACCTGTTTAAACAATTTAATATAAATATCTCCTTTAACAACAATAAAAATCTCAAATCATCCATTATGAAAACTAAAGACTCTATAGATAGGTTGTCTCAATCTGGTGTCTATAAATTAAAATGCTCATCCTGTAACTGTAACTACATTGGTCAAACAGGAAGATCTTTTACAAACAGATTTAAAGAACACATTAAATGTATCAAAAATAACAATCATACTTCACAAAGTTCAGCATTTGCACATCATATCCTGTCCACCAATCACAACTTTGACCCAGATGATTTCGAAATTTTACATATATGTGATAAAGGAAATAAGCTCAATTTTTTGGAAGTTTTTGAAATACATAAACAATTTGAAATTGACCCTCAAAACTGTCTTAATGAGGTTCTTAATTTAAATAAAGAATATGTGTTTTTGAACTAATTGTAAGCAATAGATATTATGTCTCACATGTGGCTAACTTCTGTCTCTTGTTGTTTTGTACTTCTGACAAATATGGTTTATCTGTATATTTTCAATTTTAATTATTTTTCTACGTAATATATATTTAAAAACAATTTTCCCGTAAGTAATGCATACAGTATGGCTTGTTTATATTAACCCTTTCAATTTTTAGATATGTCAAATTTTCAAATTTTAAATTTTAACCTCAGATTTACCACATGATTATCTTGTCATACTTTTTGGATTCCATCTTTTGTGAATTTACAATAATGTTACACCTTTAATCTAATGCTTTATGCTTTTATCTTAACAATTAGTAAGTATTATATACTCTGTTTTTTGATGTTAAAATGTTAAAATGTTGTATAGTTTAAGGTCTGATGATGACGATATGTCGAAACTAGTCACCTTCTGTCTTTTGAATTTTAAATAATCTTATTAAACATTGTGGGGAAGGTTTGGTGTTTTAAGTCTATCTTATCCCTGATGCTAGTTCATAATAATAATAATAATGCTAATTCGACGATGATTACACTTTACATTTTAAATACATGCAAAAGATAATATGCAATCTTTATCGGTCACTATTGTTACATAGATGTTAGATTAGCTGCTTTCAGCATGACTCTGGAAATATTACACATCAAACCTTCCTCCTCGTTCTTAGCAGCTACATCGTATTCTTCTTCTTGAATTTATTTTTATCCAATTTCGAGTCGGTAATATGTTTTTCTAATGCAGAAACAGAATCTTTATTATTGTGATGTATGCAACAAAATGTCAGTGTCCTTATCTTTAAGCTAGTTGTACCTCTACATTGTTTTTATACAAGTACGACCTTATCAGAAATACTTCTGTCAAAAAGGGCCTTAGATTTATAAACATGGTCCTAGGGACGTGAATATGCACAAGCGCAAGCACAAGCATAGGCACAGGTACAAGCGCAGGTACAGACACACTCACAGGTACAGGCTCAGACACAGACACAGACACAGCCACAGCCACAGCCACAGCCACAGGCACAAGCACAGGCACATGCACAGGCACAGGCACAGGCACAGACACAGTCACAGGCACAGGCACAGGCACAGACACAGGCACAGGTACAGGCACAGACACACACAGGCACAGGCACAAACACAGGCACAGGCACAGGCACAAGCACAGGCAAAGGCACAGGCACAAACACAGGCACAGACACAGGCCAAGCACAGGCACAGGCACAATCACAGACAGACACAGACACAGGCACCGGCACAGGCACAGGCACAGGAACAGGCACAGACACAGACACAGACACAGGCACAGACACAGGCACAGGCACAGGCATAGGCATAGGCACAGGTACATGCACAGGCACAGGCACAGGCACAGGTTCAGACACAGGCACAGATATATGCACAGGCACAATCACAAAGTATTTAAAATATCTCTAAAGGTCTTGAAACATATATTTAATCGTGAGATGTTTTTACAATTAACTAGAATTCTAGTTCGGTCTTTTTGATAACAACGATTTGTGACCAATGGTCTTCTTAGTTCATGGTAAACGCCTAAATGTCACTGTTTAAATTGTAAAGTAAATTTAGTAAAAACTGAAGTATTCTCCAGAAATCATATGCCGGTTTAACCAAAGCTGATGAAGAGCCAAATACCATATAAATTTCTGCTTTAGACGCAGTCTATAACCTTGGTAGGTGATCAAATTGTATTTTGGTTATTGTAGCGTTTCTGTAACGAATGGAGTACAAGAATGTAATTTATTTGCACACTTATATTCGCTTAGATTTTACTAACAAAAAATTCTTTTTACGTCGAACTTAAGCTAACAAACAGACTACAAGGGTATTTTTATCGATTTAAATCAGATACTACATACAACTTTAGCGGGATTTCGGTTAAATTTACAATTAGTTAAAAAGCAGACTAATAGGAAACATTAATATAAAATCTACGGCTTCAGCCAGAAATAGATAAGGAAAATGAGATTAACTTAATTTAAAATTAAATATAGCCCAATGATAGAAGTATATGTTTACAAATTATGACTGACGTTTTATTAAATCAAATTCTCGGTATCATTAAGTTTGTAAATAATTAAGACGAGATAATTAGGATTATGATTAGTAGGTAACACGCAAACATACAACTAATTTACCTTCCTTAAACTATGTGATCCTATTGGAGGTAATATTAAACAATACTCAAACTACCAAATTAACACATTTATTCATTATGATAGTTTGTACATAATGGATAAGGTGTTTATTTGAAAACGCAGATATGTAAAAAAAAAAAATTAAATTAATAACAATCTGGGCTTTGAACTATTAACGCAAGTTAACCTTGTGGTGCTATAAATATTACTTTTCCGTCTTTCACAACAGTTTAGCCTTGGTAATGATTCATTTATCATGCACTTTTTTTATAATCAATAAACTGACAACAAAATTAAATAACTCTCAATTAACATTTGTTATAAGTTCAGGTCACCAAGAATAGGTAATTACGTGACACGGTAAACAGCGAGATAAACAAATATGGAAATCTAAAAGAACTTATGTATACTGAACGTATATATCATTTAGAACATAATTTGTGTTTGTATTAGTGCGTATTTCATTTATAAACTAACCGTACTTCTAAATATGGACCCTCCATATATGCAAAACTAGTACTATGAGTACAAAGTAGGAAACTAATGTATATGCGAACGTGAAATCCAGTAATGGAAAACTACAACATTTAAATTCAAGTTTGTTCTAGTCAACAATAATTTTTTAACATCTTGATCTGATAAACAACATATAGTTTTATGTATTAAAAATATTGAACTTAACAAAAACAACGGTACAGCCCATTTCCTATATGATTATCAATTCAAGACATATAAAGTATAAGGAAACAGTAGAATGACGAATATGTTATAGAGACTGTAAATTTAGTAAGAATACATGTGAATGTTTACACACTTTACGTATGCCTATATGTTTAGAATTTTAAAAGTGAATCAATTTTAATAAGTTATAAAAAATGAAGTCTAATTTTATTACCTAATTGTTGCAGTATATAAGTCTCTTTATCTACTATCATTCTACCTATCACGATTTCCGGAATCTAGAAACTATAAATCAATTCTCCTGAAGCATAAACTTATTATTTCTTTAAAGTAAGTAATATAAGACTCTTTTGGGTGACATAGATCAAGACAGACCGTAATTGTTATAGCTCACGTTTAATATTCCTGTTAAATATTTATAGTTTAGCTACGCCGTTAAAATTGGCCACCTTGCGTTTACATAATATAATACGTATTAATAGAAAACGCATTTTTTTTTATTCCAATTTTGCTATTTCGTGTTTACGGTTTTCACATTCTAAAATAATACAAAATTATTCTAAATTCCCGGTTTCATCTTTTCTTAGTTAAAAAAAAATGGAGGCTTGCGACCGGATAAAAATGCATATCTTTGATTAATTGTCGATCCAATAAAAAAAACGAGTACAAGAAAAGCAATTGGTTCTCCCACATACAATCCTCTAAAACATCTTACATTTTTATTACAACCTTATATAGGTAAAACACCCCATTATGTTAGAAATTCTGCCGACCTTATTGAAAAAATACATAATTTAAAAATTGAAGAAAGTGTGTCCACGTCAAAATTGGTGTAGTTAAGTCTTTAGTGGAGCTAAACGAATTTATAATCCTTTTATAAGAACTGTTAGAACAGATAGAATTGAAAAAATCTAAATTAATCATGGCATTAGGACTGCTTTTAAGTCTACATAAAAACTAAAGAACATTTAAAACGTTTCAAACACATTATCATGTTCCAGAGTGGATAGGTTATCTTGTTCATGTGGAAAAGTATACGTTGGCACTACAAAAGGTAGCTTTGATACAAGACGTAAAGAACTAACGAGATTTTGTAGATTCGGCCAACCAGGTAAATCTGCGGTAGCTGAGCATGCTTTAAACAATTTGTATCATGACACTCAATTTGATAATATGGAAATATTGTCAAGACAAACTGATTGTTATATTGAAGCTGTTGAGATATATAAACATCCTAATAAGATAATGTGTCTTTTCTATACCCTAATGTAAATGTTTTACCAATTAAATATGTTACTACAGCACTACAATAATTTAACATACGTAATTAAAATTAAAAATAATATTGGTCATACATATCGAGTTTTCCCTGTAAATAGATTTAATAATTTAATAATGGTGTAAATAAGTTGTAATGTGATCTCAAAAGAAATCGTTAAACTAACCAGATATCCAAAACACTCAATAAAAAATAATGCCGTTGTCTCAGTCGATAGGTTAAAGTAGGCCGATTCAATCTTTTTGATTTGCTTAATTACCACAAATTTCTGCTTGGTTATTTCCACTTAACATAAATATAGTAACTACAATGTAACAATAATAAAAATTATCTCGGACGCCAAGTTATTTTTTGATTATGCTCGGAATAACTAAACCAAGTATACAATAAAAAATTCACCACAATGTCAAAATAAAAAATATACAAACTATGTTTATTAAATATTTAAATTTAGAATTATATAAAATATGTCTTAAAAACTAATTGTAATAACCTTAAATTACTAAATTATGAATATAAATACCTGTTCGAAACTTTTGTACACAACTTTTTAATAACACCTGGTATCTAAACAAATACGGAAATGCAAATCAAAGGTAATGTAATCTTTGCACCAATATTGCGCAATATCTCGTAATAACAATGCTGTACGTTGTAAACCATACCAAAGATTAATTTTACTTCTTATAAATTTATCTTCATGAAATTTGAACAATTCAAGGTTTATTGTATTCTCTCGAAAGTTCAAATAAAAAATGGGATCTAAATATAGATTTGAATTACTTGCAAAATTGTAATCATAAGCATCAAAAATGCCAAAAGTAAAGTATTAAAAGTAGTAAAAGTAAAAGTGCCTGCAAAGAGCAAATGTTTTAAATTGTAAAATAATACGACTTAAATGTACCTTACCATTAAATCAATAGCACTTTTCACAAAATTTAGGTGGAAACCCAAAAATGGCTTCCTGTATACACAGAATACATCAAGAAAATGAAGAAAAGCAGCTTAGGATGTCAGATGATATAGCGGTGCGCAAAAAAACGTGCGCAAAGAATAAGTGCAGAAAAAATAATTCACGATACGGAAGCATATACCCCTAAAAAGATATGCAAATTAAGTTGCCTACCACATACTTATAATTCATTAATTATTAAAAACCCTTTTTTCTTATATTTTACAACTAAATGAACGAAGAACGTAAAAGATTCGTTACAACATAACGATTACAATTATTAACCAAAAACTATTTCCTAGATCTTTAGTTGGTACGTTGGCAAGTTTCTATTTGTGAATGCATTTATTAATGTCAAATTAAAGTTTTTCACAAATTTACATTCAGATCACCACTTTTGTTAAATTTGTTCCCTGATTCTGAAATTTTTCATTGTTAGTCATTGTCTGTCAGAGGGTGTTCTGATATGTCATCTTCAAGACGGTTTAGTAATATATGATTTATTTAAGACCTACCCATGCTAAAATAAAATAAGCCTCCACAGTTGACGTTTAAGTTTATCTGACGGTTATACCTGCGTTTTCAATGGGTGGGTTGGTGGTTGGGTGTGTGAGTGAGAGAGTGAGAGAGCTAACGTGCGAGCGAGCGAGCAAGTGAGTGGATGTGTGTATATGTGGAATTAAGTGGGTGCATGTATCACACACACACACACACACATATATATATATATATATATATATATATATATATATATATATATATATATATATATATGTGCTAGCTGAGCATGTGCTTGTGTCTGTGCATATGAGTGTGTGCGTGTGTAGGTGTGGATGCGTGAGTGTCCGTCTACATGTTTGTGAGAGTCAATGTTTGTGTGTGTGCGTGCGTGAGAGTGTGCGTGCGTGCGTGTGTGTGTGTGTGTGTGTGTTTGTATGGCATTCTGCAAAGGTAGCTAGTGTGTCTACAAAGAAGTAGTGCATCCAGCGTAGAGCAATCCCACTTTTACTAATAGTTTTCGGAGTGAGATCGATTAACTGTTTTGTACTACACGTTATAAATATCTTGCTATCAATATTTTTCATTCGCGAGTAACGATCTCTATTGAACTACTTTATAAATTGCTTTGTGATTAATATAGGATCGCTGTTATAGGTTGTAAGTAGTGTTTAAAGGACTAAATAGCTAAGGTTTTTAACTAAACGTGGGGTTACGGTGGCTATTCAAACGTTTCCTAAAAATGTTTATAGTATGATGCGTTGTTTGTTTACTACCTTTAATAATAGTAATGATAATTTATTTCTGCTTAGTTTATCATTGTGACTGCAGCACGGCCAATTATTTGCTTGTATAAAATTAGGTTGGGAACGTCTGGGGAAATGGAAAACTGACCGCGTTTGTAGGAAGTAAGCCAACATTGAACGATAGTAGGACAATACTGTTAGTAAGGAATTCTACATTTTTTAAAGTATGAGCTGGCTTGCAACGGGTCTTCAGATACTTACAAAGCTAGTAAGATTACTTCGAATATACCCTATTGGTAATCACAGCATGAACGTAAATAACGAGCAGGTACGTGGAATGTTAGGGGTACATATAGGAAAGACTATAAATGTAATGAATGAAAGACAGATTGATTCTATGTGTATCAGAGACAAAGCGCAAAGAAAAGGATGTTGTGGATACGGATGATGGTAGTCTGCCAGAAATAAAACAGTAAAATAAATGATGTCGACATGTGGTAATTGCGGACCACTTACAATAACACGAGATGGAGTGAGGAAAGAGTGTGGTGTGAAGAGACGATGGCAAATCTGTGTGAAAGAAGTACACTTCGATGGTTCCGGTTACATTGAAGGAAGTTTCGGGCTAGACTGGACGTAGAAATAAAAGGACATATTATAAATCTTGTGAAAGCGGAAGAGGTATGCTAAGGCAAGACAGTTTTAAGAAAAATTGTTCATGGTAAATGAACATAGGAGGAAAAATACGGTTTCTACCTACTACAAGAGAGAACGTCATGATGGGTATGTCTGTGTATTTAATTTTTCTAGGTTAACCCGACAATTAATTTGACTAGTTTGTCCATTTTTAATAACAAATTATAGGTTGGTTTGGGTTTGAACATCTTTCACATTAACTAAAAAAATAACATAAATTTTAAAAATCATTAATTACTACTGCACGCACCAGTCACTCTTAATATAAGCGCAACTTATAATAGATAATACATTAAAAACCATAAAATAACTACCTTTATCATTAAAAACTAATTATATGATGGATGAAATTGTTCAAAGAAACGTGTGAATTTATTTATGATTATCAATAATATCGCCTTTAACAATGAACATTGCGATCAAATCATTGAAAAACGAATATTTTTATATTTTTTGTAAAAGTATGCTAATATGAAATTGACATTTACTGTTAGCTCGTTTCCATATTAATGTAATAAAGTATTCTGCTCCTAAAATTTAATTATTGACCCTAAATATGGTTTCTTATAAGAAATAACCAAATTTTACATAAAAAACCACTATGATCCTTTTCCATTCTTGATCCTTATCATCGGAAATTTCTACTAGCCACTGGATTAAGTAGGGTTAAATGACTTTAATAGAACTACAGTGAATCAATTTTTTGATTCACTTGAAGTGATCCAAAAATTTAATTTTACACCAAATGATATGCACAATTTTGGCGAAACCAGCATTAGTATAGCCCAAAACCTTGCAAGGCATTGGTAAAAAAAGGTCAAAAACAAATTGGGCGGATTTGGACCATTTCATGAAGTATACCAAACCTGAACAAAATCCTATTCTACTAATTCTTGATGGTCACATGTCATAGACAATGCTTACTTTGCCTCCTTACAGCTCTTTGAATTATGTTTTTTTAGGCCCCTGAAGAAGCAATATTCTCATGATTTCCACATGAACTCTTATCCCGGTGTTCCTATAACTTTATATGAAACTTGAACTTTTTTGCAAGGCATTCCAGAAAGTTGGTACCTTAAAAAGGGCATCAAAGGTTTTTAAAGAAATGGGATTTCCCCGACAATCGAGATATATATGACGAAACGGATTTTAGGCCTTCAGAAGTTTTGAGCTACCGTAATATCGCACTCGAACATGAACCCGTTAATACAAAAAACCTCAGTCCTACTCATCAAGAGAAAATGGAAGCCAACGTGTAAAATTCTGATGTTGAAGATCTCAAGAAAGGTTCTTTTGCAACAGAAATATTCTCAAGACCCCCAAAACTTGAAAAAAGAAAACAATACCAAAAGAACGAAAGAATTCTCTAAAATTCTCACACTCGTGAAAGAGGAATTGGGGAGGCAAAAAGAATATAAGAAAGAAAAGGTGATAAAATCACGCACGACATTGAAAGGCATAATAGAAAAATGTAAGAAAAACGTCGAAAACGATAACCCCTGTAGTGAAGAAAAAAAAAACTTAAGGAGAAGAAACCAGTTGACAGCAGTGACAGTGGCTCAGATCGCTAACCGCTAAAAACAAAACAAGTAAACCTACAGACAGTGACCGAAGTCTGTGCTGAAAGTGAAGAAGGCGAATAGCAAATAGTGGTCTCTTTTACCCCGAAGTCTGGAGTATAGAGAAACAGGAACACTATTTCTTGTTTTGTTAAAAAAATTGAAAGAATATTTTTATGTATTGTATGTTTACTTTAAGTTAAAAGCAATTAACTATGTTGTTTCTGTAGCATGGCCAGGCTTTGTGACTTTAGTTTAGGTTATCACAAATACCAACAAAGTTAGGATAACCGGACGAAGGGGGTCCAAGGGACACCTTCCTGTTCTTAATATAATTTATGTGATTCAGAGTTAAATACCGGTGGAAATTATGTGAAGTATTTGCGTCTAATTAATAATCTATTCGATCATTACTATAATGTCTTTATACTTTCCCGAAAATTTTAATCATACTGTAGTTACTAATATTTCTAATTGTTAATATCTAATAATCATAACTATATAATAATTGTTAATAATTAATTACCATTAAAATTATTGACAAAGTATTCAAAATAAATCTAGTGTAGTTAGCTCTAATGACTTCAAAGTAGGCGGTGCCGATTGGTATATAAAATGAGAAAACTTTGCTATTTAGCTAGTTGTATAGCACTAATTTCTGTCATAGTGAACTCAGATCTGGTGATTGTAACTACTTTGTATTATCTGATACATTGCTGATATGGCTAACAAGTGCGAAAAGAAGCTTACTGACGAAGAATTGGCGGAGATGATCCAAAATGGGTTACAAGACGATGACGATATTCCAGACTCGGATGAGGATATCGAATTGGATGATTATCAATCAGTAGCAAGCGAAGATGATGTCTATCTGTACATGAGGACAATGATCCCAAAATCCTAGGAGGTTAAACAGAATATTGTTTCAAGGCTGAAGATGGTACAGAGTGGAAAAGCAATCTTTATCCGACAGGTTGTGCTTCTTCACATGCCATTGTAAAAGGAAAGCTCCACAAAGTGGTTTTGGGACCTGGCAAAATCATTTAAGAGCCTGAGGTAGCATTTTTTTTTTCTCGGGCAAACATTTTTTTTAACATATAGCAACTTGTATCAGAAAGGAAGCTGTTCGTGTCCTAACCCCTAATTCCTCGATATTATTGAGTTGTATGTATATTTTGGATTACCATATTCTGCTCTGCAATTTTGAATTTTGAACCATGAACCTGAAGCGATTCAAGAGTTTACCCATATATATTAGATGGACAAGGGTATTAGATCTGAGACGTAAATCTGACATGTTGGCGCCCACTCGCGAGATATGGGATGGTATCAATACAAATTCTCGAAAGCATTATCTACCAGGAGGAAGGTGTACTTTTAGAGAGTATATGCCTTCCAACCCTATGAGATGAAGGTATGGTGGACATGTCATTCGGAAACATAACATCCGCTGGGTAGTGCTTCTTACTCTGGAAAGGAACAGAATTCAGTTGCAAAGGAAGTCGCCAATGAAGTGGTTGAACAATTAGCGCAACCGTATTATAATAGCAATCGAAATGTGACCTGTGGCAACTAGTTTACTAGTCCAAATTTTGATCTTAAGTTGCTAAGTAATTTGTTAATAGTAGTGGGAACTGTAAAAAACAATGAAACGTTTGTACCTCCTGAACTTTTACCCAGAAGGAATCGTGTGGAAAAAACGTCACGTTTTACAAAAAAAGGCAAGCACCGTTTCGTATGTTCCAGAAATAAATATCGGAAATGCATCACAATATAGAATGTAGTGCGGAAGACCATAGGAAACCTGAAAGAATCATGTATTATAACAGTGCCAAGGGCGGAGATGACACGATGGATCAAAGGTCGAATAGGTGCACCGCGAGGGCGCGTGCGCAGGGTGGGCCAATAGTACGTGGGTGGAAGATTGTGGGTTCATTAAGGAATATTTATAAAGTTTGTTGATGGGATGTGATATCCTTAAGTCTATAAACCTAAAACATTTTCAAAAGATTCGCAAAGTTTATACAGGGCGGTCTATATCAAAGTTGCATTTTTTAAACGGAACCCCCTGTATATTATTGCATACTTGGATTCCTTGATAAATTCTAGTGCGCCTTTATGTATCATATATGATACCTAAAACGAATCGGCCATTTTTTCATTTTTGCATCAAATGCGGAATTTTCTTACTTTTCTAAAGATATAAAATTTGTCGGCATCTATCCTGAATAGATTTCTTGGAGAACGCCCTAGAAATCCATTCCTAGCTAGTCGAGTGTTCAAAGCAAGACTGGGAGCATCATTCAAGGGAAGAATCATTCAAAAATCTGTGAGAAAGATTTATTGCAACAGCAAGAGTTTATTATTTTGAAAACCAGGAAAAAATTAAACCTGCGTCGAACGAAGATAATCAACCTGCACAATTTTCATTATAACTCAGATGAAAACCCTCACTATTTTCGAGTTCATAGTCAAGAGGAATGGTCGATTAAAGTTTGGGCAGGCATATTCGGTACATCAGTTGTTGGTCCCTTTTTATTCAGCGGTATTATAAATTAGATTTTGTACTTGAATTTCTTCGATAATAAATTATTTGGACTCCTTAAAAGTGTACCGCTCGCTTAAATCAGGGACATGTATTTTCAGCAAGATGTCGTACTTCCACACCGTACCCGTGAACGGTGAACGGTGAACGATAATCACTTGTGGTACGTCGGGACTATGTCCCCTTATACCTTCATCTCTGTGTGTTTGCATTGATTTTTAGGGTTTGCCGCTTTCGAATTGCGGCGTTGTTCCCTTTCGTGGGATGTTTATTTCCGGTCTGCTCTTAACGCTTTGATGATTTTCAGCGCTAAGGCGACGTCGTCTTCATCCGTGTTCTTATTTGTTACCGTGGGGTTTCCGGCCGCGATTGTTGCGTAGCTGGTGCTGCTTGTCACTGGTTTGTATTGCCGAATGGTGGTATTGACTACAGTGGTGTTGCGCGGGTGCGCTGTGCATCCTTTGTAGTTTGCCGTGTGGTTTCCCAGACAGTTGCAGCATTTGGTATTTTTATCTTCCCGTGCGAGGGTGCAATCCCTGGTGTGGTGCGGCTCTCCGCACTTCACGCATCTGGGGTTGCATGGCATCCGTTTGTCGCATGTCCGAACCGCTGGCAGTTATGACACTGTCCGGTGCCGTGTTTCTTATGAGGCGTCTCGACGCGAATTTTAAAGTAACCGATTTTGGTTTCGTTGTATACGCTTGTTGCCTTTTCGTTGCGCTCTAGATGTGCCAAGAGCATCGATGTGCTACGTCGCTCGGGACCGGCGTGCATGCCGGTCAGCCTTTGAACCGCATGTTTGTAAAATCCTCTCTTACCGTCTCGATTACTGCGTCGTCATTCGGGACGCCCTTTATTACAATTTTTAGAGGTTTTTCAGCCTCCAACGCATAGATGTTAAATTGAATTTGGGTATTGTCCAACGCTTTGGTGGCGTTTCGATAGTCGTCGATTGAATTCAATTGAATTTCTACGCCGTTTTTGCTTGTTGAAATTGCTTTGGGGTGTATGTCGGCCACGTTGAGTGTCGACATTGCTCTCGAGTAGTCTGATTCATGGTGCAGTATCAACGGAGGGACTCGTTCCCCCTTTGGTTCCGGGGGGTTCAGTTCCTGTGAGTCAGCTTCCATTCGTGGGCGTTTCTTGCACACTTTGCGTTCAACTGTGGTGAAGCCGTCGTCGTCGTGCTGGGTTGTGTTTTCTGCATCGTTTGTTTGCGGGGGCGGAGGGATGTCCTGCTCCATTTCACCATCAGAGGTTTGCGCGGTCGGTTCTATTTTCCGTCCGTGGCGTTTCTTTTTCTTCCGGCGTGGCTGGCTTTCATCGTTGCTAGGGCCGGGGATCTCAGCAGGGATCGGTGCCGCAGCCTGTGCTGCTTTCAGCTGTCGTTGTAGGTCTTCAATCTGTCGCTGTTGTTCGGCGTCTTTGTCTTCCAGCTCTTTTATTCTTAGTTTGTAGACAAATTCCTGGCTTTTATAGGTTTCTATCTGCAACCTGCCAGTCTCGAGGAGTGAGATGTTTACGGCTGCGATAGTCGTGTCGAGGGAGTAATCATCAGATTCAGAATCGCTCATTTTGTGCCGGATTTACGCGCTGAAAACTGCGTAAACCCGGTACAGGAGTTCTTTTTTTGCTCTAAGAGCGCGCGCGCGGGTTTCTCAAGTTAATAGTTGTCTCTAGGCACAAGTGCTTCGATCGAGTGTTCGCTCAAGAATTCCCCGTACCCGTGTAGTAAGTGAATGGCTTAATAATGCATTTGTTGAATAGTGGATAGGAAGGGATGGACCAACACGATGGCCAGTGAGATCTCCAGATATTTCTTCGCTAGATAACTTTTTGAAAAAAGTGTATGCTGAACTACCAATCAGTGCGTACGAAAAATAGAATCCGAAACGTTTTTGCAACTATTAACCCAGTAATGTTAAATAGGGTTAAAAATTCTTTTCGTAGTAGAATTCAAATTTGCTTAGAACGATGTTTTATGTGCCTGAGAATTACGGACAGAAAGCAGAAACTTCCATTACATGCGAAAGCAGTGTGTGTAATGAACATTTCAAAAATGATTTGTAGCATGAGTAAACAATAAGAAAATATAGTTATACAAATAAATCTGTTAATAGCTGTAAAAATTATTTGGACAGGGTGTCTAATATAAGACGCACTTATCTGAAAAACCGTAAGAGGTAGAGAAACAGGTTTAATAGTAAAGTTTCAGGTAAGGTATGTTTGCGTTTCTCCAAATTTATTTATAAATTTGCATACATACAGGGTGATCCGTTTTCTTCCAATTACTATCAACTAATTAATTTCAAATGGAACATCCTATACCTTGTATATTTTAATAAATCGTTTAAAGACGTGTTCAACGATGTACAATAATCTGGGTTTAAACACACCGTTTCGAGGTTATTGGCATTTGTCTTTAGTTTGGGTCCTATGTTCACTCACTGCTAGCTACGGTATTTGAAGATATATGACAACATAGGGTTTTCTTGCACGTTATCCTACTTATTCAGCATTATTTTCAAGTATAACATATTTTTGAATGAACGCTCTAAATCGGTTAATTTGTTTTGGGGTTTTTTATTTTAAATTTTTATTCAATTAATAAGGTTAATCTAAAATAGAACACCCCATAACAAATTAAAACATTTACGTCGTTCATAAAAAAAATATGTTATACCGGAACACAATGCCGAATAAGTCGGACAACGTTGAGGAACTGTCGCCTACAGTTGAACTTGTCTGTTAATTCTTGATTTAAATACCGTATAATATACAGGATGTGGTGTTCAAAAAACTTGGAAGTTTTACAATTCGCCAAAGTTGGCAACACTGTAAAGCGCTTCAGATTTTTGAAGTTGGCTCCTGTAGTTAAGTAGAGCAAGCCATTATCTTATTTTTAACACAACTGGAGCTAAAAATAAGCTTCAACTGCCGTAGCTAGAAGTGAGTGAACATAGGAGCCAAATTGAAAATAAATGCCAAGAACTTCGAAGCAGTATGTCTAAACCCACATTATTATACACTTTAAACGAGCTATTAAAACATGTAATAATATATAGGATGATCCATTTGAAATTGGTTAGTTGATAGTGATTGGAGAAAAACGGACCACCTTGTATACAGGGTGTTTCATTAAGGCTGGCCACCGGCCATATTTCAGAAACTAGTGGACAAAAAAATTCATTATAAAAGTCGCCACGAGAAAATCCTGGAAATTATTTTTAAGTTCCGTAATTCATCGCAAGGGGGCGCAATTGAAAATTAAAAAATAAAATTATAAATTTCTCCGAAAATTCCCACATTAAGGCATACCTTTGGTAACATCGTTAGAAAGCTTAGACAATTCTGCATCATTTTGGTCTAAGGCTCATTGGCGTACCGACCTTAATAAGAGTGGGGGAAGCTATTGAATGTGTAATCATTTAAATCGCTGTTATTTTTAAACGACTTATCCCATTGTAGTAAACCTAGGCTTGTTTAGAAGAAAAAGGTAAGTACTTTTAAATGTCGCATCCATTGGTACGCGATAGCTCATAATAAAATTGTTAGAGGGCGAAATTTGTAATAATACCAGTTTTATTGATTTTATTCAGAAAAATTAAATCATACGGTATATTTATGACATCATAAGCGGAAAGTAGCTTAAATTTGTAACAAAAACGTAAATAACGCAATTTGATATCTTTATTTGTTCCAGAGTTATGGCGAAAAGAAACTTTTTAACCGTTTAATTTAATAATTGATTGTTGCTATGGTTTCTTAAGGTGTATAGGTTGGATTAGTAATGATGAATCTGCATTTATCATAGTCTGTGCCTCCTTCACACTCTATCTAGGCTTAGGACTAGTCCAAACTAAGCAAATTTCAAAATTTGGAGCGTGTTTAGAGGCCAACGGGCCATAACAACGATATTCAAAGTAATGATTGATTTTTGTTTAAGAAACTTTTTAATAGAATGGTAAAAATCATGAACAACTGTTAATAAACAAGTGAAAAGCTATAAATGTTCAAATTGACGGCCGTTTTGTAAAATACAACTATTAATTCTTCTTCTCGTACTGGAAACAGCTGTTTCGATTTCGTCTCGTGGAATCGAATTTATTGCAATTTCAATTCGGTGAATCATGTCCTCTCGGGTGGTTGGTTTCGTTTCGTAAACAATATCTTTTATTCTTCCCCACAAGTATAAATCTAATACAGTTAAATCCGGGGATCTAGGTGGCCACGGAAACAAACTACCCCTTCCCATCCAGCGATTTGGGTATCTAACATTTAAGAAATCACGGACTCTTCGGGAATAGTGTGAAGGACATCCATCATGTTGATACCACAGGGATGCTCTCACGTCAAGGGAATGTCTTCTAAAAGATTGGGCGTCATTTCGTAAAAGTTTAAATAAGATTCACCATTTAGGTGTCCATGAAAACAAGTGGTCCGATAATTCTGTCACCTAAAACACCACACCACAAATTTACACTCCATCTGTTTTGGTGATCCACTTCGCGCATCCAGTGAGGATTTGTTTGCGACCAATAATGCATATTGTGCAAATTAACTCTGCCGCAGCTAGTAAAAGTAGCCTCATCGGTCCATAAAACTTTGGAAAGGATTTTCACTACACATGTCTCTCAGCCAATAGCGATAGTCGAGCCGCCTGTCAAAATCAGTGTCTGATAAAGCCTGGTGTAAAACTAGATGATAAGGATGCAGCTTAAAATCCCTTAAAATTCTGAACACAGAAGCAACGCTTACACCTAGTTCTGTGGAGATCTCCTGATGCCTACGTGAGGCTCCGATTCTACGTACGCAAGAACATTAATACTATTGTCTTCATTTCTTATGCGACGTCTTCTGACAGGAAGTGGAATACGTCGTACATTCCTGTTTGTCTTAAACGTGTTGCCATTCGCCGAAACACTTTTCTAGTGTAGTGCCTTCGATCAGGATATCTGATAGCGTGTTGTCGTTCCGCAATAGCTGCATTTTGAAAACATTCATAATACACGGCAAGCATGTCGTAAGCCTCGGCATTGGTATACGACATTTTTGAAGGATAGCACTAATTTCTGATAAGGTACAATGAAACCCAAAACTAATGAAGGAAAAAATTTTTACAACACAACATCAATCAAAATTAAGTAAGTTGACAACTATTTCAATTTATTTACCTCCATGGAAACGAGCCGACTTTGTTCCGCAGCAAATTAGATTATTATTTTAAAACACACCACATTAGAATTATGCCTTAGAAGTTTTATATGATGTTATAAACGTACAGAAGAAGAATTAATAGTTGTTTTTTCAAAACGGCCGTCAATTTGAACATTTATAGATTTTCACTAGTTTTTTAACAGTTGTTCATGATTTTGTACCATTCTATTGAAAAGTTTCTTAAACAAAAATCAATCATTACTTTGATATCGTTGTTATGGCCCGTTGGCCTCTAAACACGCTCCAAATTTTGCAATTTGCTTAGTTTGGACTAGTCCTAAGCCTAGATAGAGTGTGAAGGAGGCACAGACTATGATAAATGCAGATTCCTCATTACTAATCCAACCTATACACCTTAAGAAACCATAGCAACAATCAATTATTAAATTAAACGGTTAAAAAGTCTTCTTTTCGCCATAACTCTGGAACAAATAAAGATATCAAATTGCGTTATTTACGTTTTTGTTACAAATTTAAGCTACTTTCCGCTTATGATGTCATAATTATACCGTATGATTTAATTTTTCTGAATAAAATAAAAAACTGGTATTATTACAAATTCCGCCCTCTAACAATTTTATTATGAGCTATCGCGTACCAATGGATGCGACATTTAAAAGTACTTACCTTTTTCTTCTAAACAAGCCTAGGTTTACTACAATCGGATAAGTCGTTTAAAAATAACAGCGATTTAAATGATTACACATTCAATAGCTTTCCCCACTCTTATTAAGGTCGGTACGCCAATGAGCCTTAGACCAAAATGATGCAGAATTGTCTAAGCTTTCTAACGATGTTACCAAAGGTATGCCTTAATGTGGGAATTTTCGGAGAAATTTATAATTTTATTTTTTAATTTTCAACTGCGCCCCCTTGCGATGAATTACGGAACTTAAAAATAATTTCCAGGATTTTCTCGTGGCGACTTTTATTATAATGAATTTTTTTTCTCCACTTTTTATGTCCACTAGTTTCTGAAATATGGCCGGTGGCCAGCCTTAATGAAACACCCTGTATATGCAAATTTACCTTTCCTTAAACTTTTCTATTAAACTTTTTTCTCCATCTCTTACCGTTTTTCAGATAAGGAGATAGTGCGTCTTATATTGGACACCCTGTACGTATGTTATTTACAAAATAGACCTTCTACATATATTTGTCCCACTGTATAAAAAACAAATCAACTAATCAATAAATCCGGCAATAAAGTAGGGGGGTCCAAGGATCCCGTGTGCCCGGTTGCGTTACAATCCCGGCCTGCTCGGACTAGGGTTAAATGTTTATAATTAAAGAAAATGTTTGGGTAAATGTGTTTTGCCTTGACCTCTCCTATATGATTTACGACTTAAATTTACATGCACTGATATATTGAAAATTTAAAAAAGGAACTATGATAACATGGATAAAAAATACAAAAAAACGAAGAAGTATTCAAAGTGGTTTAATCAATAGGTTAAGGATAAGAGAAATTGGAATCAGGTGATTAGAGTCAAAGTCAAATCAATATTCTGATTAAACTGATAACCGGGAGGCACTAAACAGGAAATAGTCTTACTACGAATTGCTAATTTCGAAAATAAATTCTCATAGCTTGTGTAATGCGACATTCCAAAACTACATATTTCAGGAAGACCTAAGGAAGGAGATTGAAACATATTTAAATACCAACCTTGATATTATACAGAATGACCAAAGTTGGTGTTACAATTAAAATTATACCGTATCATTAACTTTCAAGTTCGTTTATCCAGAAGAAGTAATCTCCAAACAAGTCAACGATAGAGATTGAAATTTATTACAATTGTACAATTATTGACCGTTTATAATGTTTGAATTAACTAGTTTTTCCTTGTTTGTAAAAGGAAAATACTAATCAGGTATTTGAACACCTGCGTTTTGTACGCAAATTGAAAATTGCAGTCGTGAGAATTTTGTTGTAAAAAGAATTGATAATCCGCAATTATCTTTACATTTTCTCAACATTCACAATCTTGGAAGCTTATTCATAACATTTACAATAAAATAAGAAACCTATTGTGTTCAAAATTATTAATAAACTTTGTAATAAGTATGGCAAGACTTCAAGAGTTATGAATAAGTTTGTAATAATAATCTGTTCATAGTAAGAAAGTTTAGGGATCAGTTCAATCCTTTTAATAATACATTGACGTTGAGCAATCTACAAACTACCCCAATAGTGCCTCTGCTTTATCAGTTATTTTATTGACTTTGAATAATGATAAAATAATTTGCACAAAAGTCTTTTTTTATAATTTAGTCACTTCCCCTTTCGGCTTACAAAGTGTTCTAACCTTTTTCTTTAATTCTAATTCACTAAAATTTCTGGTATTAAGTTCTGTATCAAAAAGTTATTTAAGTCACTTACTTACGTTGAACTACCCTTTCAGTACCTCTCGTTTATCTAATAATCAATACACGTTTAATGTAGCTAATTCTATTGTAATAAATGGTTTAATATATTTTTGTAATATCTACTTTAAACAATAAGTCAAGATAACTATCAAAGAAGAATAAAGATATAGCGCATTAACAAATATTACTAAATATTTATTTTAATGTACGTAATTAAAACAAATAATGATAGTGCAATTTTGGATTAAATATAAACAACCCCTTTCCTGTACCTCTCATTGTCAATTATAATTGAACGCAATTAATACGATATCAAGAAAGGTGTTTAATACAAAGGTTATTAGTCTTATTAGTATACTTTATCCCACAATATACAGAATTCACTGAAAAGAAGACCAAATTATATTTGTAGTGTTAGCGTTAGCACTCTTCGTGCATAATGTAAACTGTCTTATGGAAGAAAATGGTTATGCAATCTTGTTTTAGTAATCAAAATATTATTGCTTTATTAGTCGCTATATGATTTTTAACATAACTAGTCGCTACCGTGCATTTCATACGCTGACGCTAAATATTGTTTAATTTTCTTAACAGTGAACAAAAGAAATATGTATTACATGTTAATAAGCTACACTAAGCATCGATTTAATAACTAAACTAAAATTTTTGGCGGCTTCTTTGCGGTGGTCATTTTCAACCCCTTGATGGAATTTTCACCCTAATTAGAGCCCTTTTGGTTGTGTTAAGGACCATTTGGTAGTTCATCTTTCTTTATGGTTTCTTTTCAGTGGTCATTTTCAACCCTTGGATGGAATTTTCATCCTAATTAGATCCTTTTGATTGTGTTAAGAGCATTTTACAGTTCAGCCTCTGGAGGCTAGGCAAATGGACGCGCACGTGGAATCGTATTTTTTGACCTATTTTTAGAGTTAATAAATGGTAGGATCATTTTTTGATATTAAAAGAAGCTAATCAAGATAAAGGTAACATATACGTTTGATTTAAATACACTGTTAAATTCTATAATGATAATAAACAGTTAATGGTTTTGCATAATCAGTTAATTACCCTGTTGTTGTCATACAATGTGAATGTACGATTTCGCGACAATTAATATGTGTTTTATTATTAACATTTTATTAGGATCCCGTATTGAATTTTATCAAAGGAGATTGCATGATTGTTGTTATTAAATTATTATTAGATTTATTTTAATCTTCATCTACAGATTGTGACCCTTTACCTGTATGAAAATTTATTTAAACATAGTTTAAATGAAATTGCTTTAAAACTAAAACTCGTAATTAACTAACCGATTAACCTACTTACAGCGATAGGAAACATCGAAAATGAATGAATGTCGCTTTTATTTATTTACCATTTAATACACATCAGGGTCTCAACCCCCTGTTAACATACAATATATTTTGGTTTAATTATGAGTCACAATTTATCGTAAGCCTTTTTGCTTTAATTATGGGTCGTAATTAAAGCTAGTTGTCCCTCAAGGTAATCACTACCAAATTAATCTCATGTACAGCAACGAAACAATATCAATAACGTATACAAAGTAATTTTTTAAAATGCAATTTTTCGCATAGTTTAATGCCCACTTATTGGTCGTATTTTAGTCACGGGAGATCGGGTTTGGTCTGGGGTTAGACTAGGGGTTGGTCCTGCATCGGGGATTGTATTCTAAATTGTCTCCAATGAAAGTTAGCTTTACAAAACACAAACACAAGCAAAACGAAAACACTAAGCAAAACACGAACACAAACAAAACACAAACACAAGCAAAACACAAAACAACAAACACAAACAATTAAAGCACAAAAAAACAGCATAAACGAACACAAACACAAACAGAACAAAACATTACAAGAATACACACACACATGCATACAAAATAGCACAAGCACAAGTCACAATAGATTATAGCACAACACAAGCAAACCAACCTAGACACACAGACTAACCAACCAAATGATTGAAACCGAGAACCAAAAGACCAGGAAAACAGAGCACAAACACAAGGCAATTATTTTCAAATTTCCCGGTTATGTAACAAACACACGACCACTAACCTAAATCGTGCCTTTATTAATTTAAACAATATTATGTCAAGCGAACCAAGCATTTGCGAGTGTAGTCGTATATGTCAGCACAACGAAGCACAGCAGCAGCACAGCACGACAGTCATACGTGGTGGCAGAAAAGCGACGCCAGAGTATACGTGCCACAGAATTTTCGCATACATACAGTGTTTGTCCATGCATCATATACTGACACAGGCAAACTCAGGAATTTCAGTTTCAACATCGTGTTCACACTTAGTGCGATCAATGAAACACATAAACGCAAAGCGTTGAAACATGTTGCAAATGAGCGAACACGTAAACACGAACAGTTTAAACAAAATGTATACGCTTACGTAATGCAACCTGAACACTTACAAACTGAAAACACACAGAATACTGCTACGTACGTGGCGTAACATGAAACACGCACGGAACATACAAACACGAAACACGCAAATACAAATATGAAACAAAGGCGCGCTAAGGCGAAAACGCGCAACAACGAGCTGATTACAAACACGAAACATGCAAACACGCATCGAAAATAAAACGTGACAAGAAACACGCTAATCAAAACACGCAAACGCGAATGCAGAAAACGCGCAAAGGCGAAATAAGCAGTTAAAGCGAAACATGCATGCGAACTGATATACACGAACGCATAAGGTGATATCTAGCAACACGAAAACGAACACAAAGTAAAACTATCGAAGTTGCACGTTCGGTGTTTGCTAAGTCGCGTTTGCTGTCTCACACACATTCCGACACATAGTTCCACACACACACTCCACACACACGTGCACTGACATGTATCACGTTGCACAGTGTACGCACCGTTACTAGCGTGTTACAGCATCGCACAGCACAGCAACGTCACACGACTGACGCCACGCAACCACTACGTGCACTGGTACATCACGGACATGGACATGATTGGACACACGGATCACGGATCGGACACTTGCGTCAGGACACTTACGGTTCCACGGACACAGGTTACACGGCACGTTGACACACGTCGCACGTACGGACTTTGACAGGAACGCGTACACTCGTGACAGTACAATTTCGGACGTGTTTTACATGTTCAGGTACACGGACTACGGACGGACCGGACACGACTGGCAGTGACACAGGACTCGGATCAGACGGACACGGTACACGGACGTTTGCAGTTACGAATGACAGCATGCGTGCACAGGTACACATGACATCCGTAATGACAGTACAGTACAGTTTCATGTTTTAGACAGTGACAGCATGACATGCACGACTGACAGAACATGATGACACTGACACAACAGACAGCACACACACACACACACACACACACACAGTGACACATCCACAATGCACTGTATCACGTACATGATTTCATGCATTACATACTACGCTTCGTTTTCGGTAGCGCATTTACATGTTTCGTGTTGTTGCATGTACAATTTGTTGGATTATCGTGTTTGCATGGTTAGCTGTTGTGTTACTAACGAAACTTATGGATAAAATTACATATTTTCTTTGCGTGTTTCTGTCTCCATTAGCAGTGTTTCATGTTGGTTTTGCCTTGCGTGTCTTGTGTTTGGCTATTAACTCATGCGTGTTCTGTTGTCTTGTAGAATTTTTATGTTTGTTCATGTTTTGCCAGGCATACGTTTCTTTTACGTTCGTGCCTGCAATGTTTTGAAGTTATGACTGTTTGTTTAAATAATATAGTATTTGAAAAGTGTTTCCTTAGTTGTAACGTCAAATATCACGTTTCAATCGAATTCGTGATTACAGAAATTGCTTTTTTTTACTTTGGTTTGCATTTTTATGTCGTATTCAGCTTTGAGTGCTTTTTGCGTGTTGTTCATTGTGGAACAGGTTTTGAAATCAAAGTTATCAGATTTATTTACCTTGTGATACTTATACGAGACATAGATACTAGAATTTTACAGATTTGTGTATTTTGTAAAGTAATAAAGCAAGTTAAATTCGTGCTCTGTTATTAGCATCGAGCATGTAACAGTTTAAATTAGTTATATTTTATCTTGTACAAGTGTAACTTGTAGATAAATGCAATGCATTAAATGCACAGCTATAAGTTAAATTATGACTGTAAACAGTAACATAATAATGTTGTTAACCTTGAATAAACATTACAGATCCTATAGACTATATTAAACCTTATGAATTAGTAACATTTGACATACGGGACAGTAAATGATTTACCTGTAATTCTATGTTTGCAAGAACATTAAATTAAATAAGTCTGTAGATGTTCTGTTAGTAAGATAACTGTTTTTAAATTAATTTATTAGTTGCCTTCCGTAAAGCTGTAATTGATCCAATTTAAAGTGTATTTGCATTCTAAAAGTAATTAGTAATGGTTATTAGCTTTAAATTCATCCTGTTGTCAATTTTAGTTATAAATCTGTCTATCCGTTAATGATCCAGGATAGTTTAAAGGTTGTAAGTTATAGCTTTACAAATTTTTATATTCATGGACCCAGATGAAAAAATGTTTTGTGTTGATTTCCCGCGTAGCGGAACCTCTGAATTACTAACATGGGTATGTTTAAAGATTTACTAGAGTTTAAGAGAATGTAAATAAATTCGATGAAACATTAGTTTACCCCACAACTTTGCATGTTTGCGTGTTTTTGCCTTAGCGCGTCTTCGTGTTTTCATATTTTCGTATTTGCGTGTTTTCGTGTTTGCATGTTTTCTTGTTAGCGTGTTTTCATGTTTGCGTGCTTGCATGTTTCTGCCTTAGGGCGTTTTCGTGTTTGCATGTTTTAGCGTTTGCGTGTTTGCGTGATTACTTGTTTTCGCGTTTGCGTGTTTGTGGGTTTGCAAGTTTTAGTGTTTGCATGTTTTTGCCTTAGGGCGTTTTCGTGTTTGCATGTTTTCGCGTTTGCATGATTGCATGTTTTCGCGTTTGCGTGTTTTCGTGTTTTCGTGTTTGCGGGTTTGCATGTTTTCGTGTTTACGTGTTTTCGCGTTTGTGTGTTTGCATGTTTTTATGTTCGCGTGTTTTCGTGTTTGCGTGCTTGCATGTTTTCGCATATGCGTGTTTACGTGTTTGCATGTTCTCGTGTTTGCGTGTTTGTGTGTTTGCATGTTTGCGTGTTTGTGTAGTTGCGGGTTTTGCACGTGTGTCTGTGTTTGCGCCTGTGTCTGTGTATGTGGGTGTGTCTGTGTCTGTGGCAGTGTTTGCTTCTGTGTCTGCATCTGTATCTATGCCCGTGCCTGTGCCTGTGCTTGTGCTTGTGCTTGTGCTTGTGCTTGTGCTTGTGCTTGTGCTTGTGCTTGTGCTTGTGCTTGTGCTTGTGCTTGTGTTAGCGCTTGCAGTTGTGCTTATACTTGTGCTTATGCTTGTGCTTGTACTTGTGCTTGTGATTGTGCTTGTGCTGGTTCCTGTGCTAGTGTTTGTGCTTGTGTTTGTGCTTGTGATTGAGTTGGTTCTTGTGCTTGTAATTGATCCTGTGCTTGTGTTTGTGCTTGTGCTTGTGTTTGTGCTTGTGCTGGTTCTTGGGCTTGTAATTGTTCCTGTTCTTGTGTTTGTGCTTGTGCTGGTTCTTATGCTTGGGTTTCTGTTTGTGCCCGTGATTGTTCTTGTACTTGTGCTTGTATTTGTGTTTGTGCTTATGCTTGTGCTTGTGTTTGTGCTTGTGTTTATGCTTGTGTTTGTGCTTGTGCCCGTGCCCGTGCTCGTTCTCGTGTTCGTGCTCGTGCTCGTGCTCGTGCTTGTGCTTGTGCTTGTGTTTGTGTTTTGTAAAACTAACTTTCATAGGAGACTATTTAGAATACAATCCCCGATGCAGGACCAACCCCTAGTCTAACCCCACACCAAACCCGATCTCCCAAGGCTAAAATACGACCCATACGTGGGCATTAAACTATGCCAAAGATGGCATTATAAAAAATTACTTTGTTATACGTTATTTATATTAAGTTTCGATATTGTACATGAGATTAATTTGGTAGTGATTACCTTGATCGATAACTAGATTTAATTATGACTCATAATTAAAACAAAAAAGATTGCGATACATTGTGACTCATAATTAAAACAAAATATATTGTATGTTAACAAGGGGCTGAGACCCTGGTGTGTATTAAAAGGTAAATAAATAAAAGCGACATTCATTCATTTTCGATGTTTACTATCGCTGTAAGCAGGTTAATCGGTTAGTTATTTACAAGTTTTATTTTTAAAGCAATTTCATTTAAACTATGTTTAAATAAATTTTCATACAGGTAAAGGGTCACAATCTGTAGATGAGGATTACAAAAAATCTAATAATAATTTAATAACAACAATTATGCAATCTCCTTTGATAAAATTCAATACGGGATCCTAATAAAATATTAATAATAAAACACATATTAAATAGTCGCGAAATCGTACATTCACATTGTATGACAACAACAGGGTAATTAACTGATTATGCAAAACCATTAACTGTTTATTATCATTATAGAATTTAACAGTGTATTTAAATCAAACGTATATGTTACCTTCATCTTGATTAGCTTCTTTTAATATCAAAAAATGATCCTACCGTTCATTAACCCTTAAAATAGGTAAAAAAATACGATTCCACGTGCGCGTCCATTTGCCTACCCTCCAGAGGCTGAACTGTAAAATGCTCTTAACACAACCAAAAGGATCTAATTAAGATGAAAATTCCATCCAAGGGTTGAAAATGACCACTGAAAAGAAATCATAAAAGAAGGTGAATTACCAAAATGGTCCTTAACACAACCAAAAGGGCTCTAGTTAGGGTAAAAATTCCATCAAGGGGTTGAAAATGACCACCGAAAAGAAGCCGCCAAAAATAGGGTGGGAACCCCCCCCCCCCCCACACACACGTGGACGAGTAAAAAATGGCGACCAAGGTGCCCCCAGGTCACAAAACCAGTGGAGTGGGGAAGGTGCCGCACTACTACTGACGTATTCCTTACACGGTGTATTCTTACACGCATCGAAGTGCCACTTACCTCTCGTTTTTTCCAGAGATTTTGTTGATCACTTATGTATTTCGCCAAAAAGTGTTTTGCACTTCCTGGCAGATTCCCTACCTCCGCCCTTATCCTCAAATATGGCGACACAGCTTGAAGCCACATTCGGGTCTTCCTTTGTACTATGTAGTTGCCGCGCATCTGATCTAATCTACAGTGCCTACAACGCCTTTAGTAGGATTATAGAATAGAACGATATCTGGCATTTAACCCTGCGAATTCACAATGTCGCCTGTATGCAATACGATTATCGCTGTAAGAAAGTAACATCATCTTGAAAGGTAAAAATAGAGGATGGATATCGTCTTATCCTGAAAGACAAAAGTTCGGATGGTATCTTTTTCCTCATTCTCCCAACTAATATAGTTCTACCATGTAATAGTTCTGGGGCTAGAGGGTAACTGTGTAACGTACATAAATGCTACGCACATATGCAAAAAGTAAGAGGGAAAGGAGAAGGGGAAATATGTCTATATTTATTTAACGAAAGAGAGAAGTTTGCACGACACGAGTTTTAAGTCAATATACGAAAAGGAGCCCTTTCCTCAAAACTCGAAATAGGAAAAGTTAACTTATAACACGGAGGAGTATTTATACACGACGAGACACGTAGTTAACTAGGTTCCTGAACGAGAGGGTTACAAATACACAAGATATGAATGTAATGGACAACATAATAGTAGGAAAACTTTTATTAAATAAACACCCTACTGCAGGAAAGAGAACTAATATTGTTTAAATTAATATTTGTGAAATTAAAGTGCAATGCCAAGAAAATTATTCACAAGAGCATAATGGATAAGAGAACTAGAAGCAAATGTCCAATTTAAATTAGTCAATCTAGACTAAATATCTGGAATTAACATTCAGTTACATTGATTATTTTTTGACGTTGCTAAGAACCAATAGAAACTTTCAATTTAAGTCATCTGCGTACGTTTTAGCCAATCAAAAGATTAATATACTGGGAATAATTTACCTGCATTATTACCGCGAGAATAATTTTAAGTATTTTGTTTTTATTGAATGACAACGTATAAAAGTAATCCAACGAATACCACACGAGAGTTCTATAAATTAGAAAATAATTCTCCACATTTTCTCTACCCTGTTGCCATTCGGCAATAGCCGCTCGAGCACTACGGGCTCTTGTGCCCATTGCCTGGCAACAGGTTTTCGAAAAACTGTCAAATTATGTTTAATTTATTCTCACTCTCTTGTGATATTACTACTGAGAACATAGCATACAGAAATTAATAGTTTGTTGTATTCCATGTAAAGTAATAAAAGCAAGTTAAACTAAATGTCTACTTTAAATATAAATCAGAGGACCTAAAGCTAAACAGTTTTAAATTTAGTATAATCTTTCTTTTTTTTTGGTAAAATCAAAAATTAAATGAGATAATATGACAATGCTAATTCAATGCACAGACCACCTATAAGGCATTTAAATGTATTGTACAGTGTACAACAGTAAAACCAATAATAATGTTCAGTTAAACACTAGCGGTCAATAATACGTTACAGTCTCCCAATCAGAGACCTATACTTAAACCTTATAGAATTAGTAACAATATAGCTATAATACACATAAGAGGCAACGAGGATAAATGCATTTACCTATATATTGTCCTATGTTTGCAAAAGGAAATAGTTAAAATTAAATCGAAGTACTGTAAGATTGACTTTGTAAAAATACAACAGATAACTAGATTACATCTATAAATTAATAATTAATTCAAGTTGACCTATAACACAGTTAGACAAGGCTGTACATTTAGATAATTTAAAGTCTATTTGCATTCACACAAAAGTAATATAGGTAATGTTTAACTTAGCTTTGGAATTCGTCCTGTTGTCGAATTTTAGTTCTATCCATGAGTAAGTATCCAGGTGATAGCTTACAATAGTGAGAGGTAAGTTACAGCTTTAACAAATTGTGTGTATATTCATCGGACCCAGAGTAAAAATATGTTTCTGGTTGTCGGAGTTATTCTCAGCGTAGAGTAGGAACCTCTGGAATTACTTACACAAGACACGAGTAGGCATTTGAATAGACTCTTACCTTAACGAGGTGTACAAGAAAACGGTACGCACAATAGAATTTCGAGATAAACGGTTATGTTCGTAAGCCAAATTTACAATTATAGATATCGGAATATTTACTTTCTTTAAAGTTAATAATTATGAGAAAACTGTCGTGTTTATGGCTGACGTTTTAACCTTCAAATCCGCAACATGCGTAAGAATCTTTAACTTAACTTTCACGCCATTGCTTTGCAGGGTAGGCAAAACAATCCCTGCCTCTTATTTATTTTTCATTCAAAACCTTTCTCCATGCTTTCTTATCTCCGCCTAGCTTCCGCAAGATTCATACATTGTCTCTGACATGCCCTTTTATTTTTAAAACTCCTTATCTTTCTTTCCTTTATCATACGTTCTACTACATTCAGCCAAGTTTTCCGCGGCCTACCAGGCCCGACCTTTCCTCTAACCTCACCCACATATATTTGCTTCGTTAATCTTGCGTTGTTCATTCTCTCAATGTGACCAAACCAACGTAATGCACAACTTTTATATCTATCCATCATCGTATTTTCCTTGCCACACTCCGTCATTATGAATTCATTATTTCTCTTGTCCCTTCTGGTTTTACCACATGCGCTTCTCAAGAATCTCACACCCACGGCATTTATTTTTCTTTCGTGCTTTTTTTGACATACCCATGTCTCACTTCCATACAGTACTGATGGGACAAACACGCCAATATAGATTGCTCGTTTCGCAGATAGGCTCATGCTTTCTTTTCTCATTATCGTCCACATACTTCCAATCATTTTCCTTCCAGCAATGACCCTTCGTCCAATCTCGCCCTCCATTGTATCATCTGTAGTAAACATTCTAGCCAGATATACCAGCTCGTCCACTAGCTCCACAATTTCATCTTGCAGAGTAAATATTCCACTCTCCTTGCTACCTTCCCGATAGAACACCACAATCTTAGTTTTGTTTACGTTTACCTTTAGGTCCATGCTCTCACAGACTGTATCAAACTTCCTCAGAGCGGTTTGTAGCTCATACGCACTGTCACTTAACAAGACTGTGTCATCTGTATACATCAGAAGTCGTACATTTACGTCACCAACCATTACACCATGTGTATCGGTACATGCTTGTCTAACGCATTTATCCATGTATACATTGAACAAACACAATGACACAGCCGTGTCGCACTCCTTGCTGAATATTACAGTATTCACTCACACCTCCTCTCATCCTAACCCATGCCATACTATCGTTGTATACTGCTCTTATTCTATTTATTAGACCTTTATTAGGCTATATTCATTTAATATTTCCCACAGTTCTTCAGATCCGCAATCGCACAGTGCAGTTTGCTTTTAACTCTTAAACAATGTTCGATCACCTGCTGGAGAGCAACCATCCGATCGAGACATCCTCTCCCTAGTATGAAGCCACCCTGCACATCCCACATAGTTTCTCGTACTCTATCAATCAGTATTCTTGCAATTACTTTACCAGGCATGCAGATCAAATTTATTCCTCTGCAGTTCTCGCAATCACTCTTGTTCCCCTTACCCTTATACACTGATACAATGATCGCGCTCTTCCAATCCCTCGGCACTTTTCCACACATAAGGCATACATTGAATAATTCACACAATCTTCCTACAGGCTTTGCACCTGCATACTTTAGCATTTCACCAGTGATTTCATCTACGCCTGCTCCCTTGCCGTTTTTCAACCTTCTTATCGCTTTCTTTACCTCATTTATCCTAATATCCTCAGTTTCATTCACCATTCCTTCTACATTCTCTTTATTTAACTATGCAGTCTTATTTTCCACACTACTGTACAGCTTTCCTCACTTCACAATCGTCCCTTCCTATTTCGTTGCTCGTATTCATCACTCCTGCAGCGTTCTGTTTTGGGCCACAGTTTATATTTTTGACCCATCTCCAGAAGAGTTTTTGTTTCCCTCAAAATCATTCTGCATTTTCTCTTCTTCCATAGCCTTTTAATTATTCTCACTGCCTCATTCGTTTCTTTGTTTCTTAATCTGTCACCTCATACAATCGTTTTTCTCATCTCATTTTTGCAACAATTCATTGCCATGTACGAATCTTTTTCTTACATACTGCCTTTTTACCGACTCATTCCACCAAGCACATTTTTCTGTCTACCTACAGTCGCCCTTCCACATATCCGCACGTCACAATTGACAACACAGTTTTTCAAGCTTATCCATGCACTTTCAACGTCAGTGTCTTTCATTTGTTCTTTCCATACTGTTTGATTCACATTCAACTCTTCACTCACAGCATCTGCGTATTTCATTCTCGCACCATTATCCACTAGTTTGTCTACCCTAATTCTGAACTTTCGCACTACGTTGTGTTAAGTAAGAGTGACCATCAACAACTTTGAATATTAATCGGTTTAATTTAGGAAAATAGCATAATGAAGACAACGTTAAATAAGAAAATAATAGAAACAGCAATGAACAACTAACTTTAATCCTGTCTCCTTAACTAATGTAACATCCGAAATAATGGATGTTACAACTGGTATACTAGTTATCACAAGTCAGGTTTTTATTTTTTTTTCCGTAAGGTGTACAGTTAACCCCTTTACAACTTCAATCGGGGTATTTGGTTTCATGTAGAGACCTTCAGGTTGATTTCTTCAATACAATTCTAAATTATTTACATAAAATGTCTTTAAGTCACAGACCAAAAATATTTTTAAACAAAATTTGGCCGGTTTATTTGAAATATATTGGATAAAACTCCAATTATTTCTTCTTTTGTAGTCTCTTTCGCGTCGCGTTCTCTTGAGTAGAGATCCTGTATTGTTCAAATGTAGATATTTGTACAGTCTATTATTTCTTCAATCATGTCAGTAGTAATAAATCTCTGAAATGCAGCTTTATCGTCACTCTATGTAATTTACTTGTTATAGGAAGTTTGCTCCACTTACTTTTTTTTAATTTTCTCCTAAGAAGAACAATTCAGCGAGTGGCACATCACCTGCTTCATTCTTCTCGCAATCACTATCCCCTTCTTCGTCCAAACATGGGTTATGATCGCTTCTTTCAACACATTCATCAGAGGCGTCTTCATCTAATGCCACAATCTCTTTTTCCTCATCGGAAAAATTGTCCTGAATGGCACAAGCTAAAGTAACAACAAGCTAATTATATTTACATTATTAGTCGCTACAGTATATGTTGTACACAAATCATGCGAGCAAATAAAAAATTAAACCAGTGTATGACACATTAATACTCGATGCTTTGGAGTGACTGACAATGATCACGACAACCTAGTCGAAGGTTACGTAGCCGGGTGGTGTGGGGGAAAGCCGTAGAATGGAATAAAACTAGTTCAAAGTCAAACCGTGTACTTTTTACAGTGAAGCGTCTATCAAAGTTTTAAAAACGGTTCAGCAGAGGGTAGCAGAGCGTTATAATACAACTTTGTGCATGTAAATGTTATTGTTGCAAATCTCTTTAAATTTAAATGCCTCACGAGGTTTTCATGCTAATTTTGCTTAAGCGGGCTAAACTTCCCAATAAAGTGAAAGGAAAAACGCATATACAAATTCTAGAACTGTTATGACAATTCATAAGAAGCAAATGAGTATTCAGCCATTAACAACAGGGTGATCATAACACATCATTAACGCAGTTCCATGTATTATACCATAAAACCTTAAATGAAGTAAATAATTTAAAGTTACTGAAGAAAATTGATAAGATATAACTATAGATACATTTACATCTGCATTACCTACACCGCCAGTTGGACGGTAACTATAAAAGTGCTATTTCGGTTGTCTAAAGGTAAGCAAATTTACCCTTCACCCGGGAAAATAAGGTTCAAACACGGCCAGGGTAGCCGTGGGTTTCGTGTCGATGTTATGTTTGTGGGATTATTGATCCCTTCCTGATGGTGGAACTGCTTTAACTAAGTCAAGATTTTGGATCATAACCAAAGCAGTTGATGCGATAGGATGCTTGAAATATCACATAGAATGGCCACAATACAATACAGAGCGATGCAATGCAAAATAATGCAACGCAACGCAGCACAAGACAAACAATACAATACACTACTACATCGTACGATACGATGCAATACAATACAATACCATAAAATACAATACAATACAATGTTATAGAAAAGTATAAAATAGTAAGTTCTCCGTGTCCGTGTCCGCGTCCGTGTCCGTGTCCGTGTCCGTGTCCGTGTCCGTGTCCGTGTCCGTGTCCGTGTCCGTGTCCGTGTCCGTGTCCGTGTCCGTGCCCGTGTCCGTGTCCGTGCCTGTCGTGCCGTGTCCGATGTCCGTGTCCGTGTCCTTGTCCGTGTCCGTGTCCGTGTCCGTGTCCGTGTCCGTGTCCGTGTCCGTGTCCGTGTCCGTGTCCGTGTCCGTGTCCGTGTCCGTGTCCGTGTCCGTGTGCTTGTCCGTGTCCGTGTACGTGTCCGTATCCGTATCCGTGTCCGTGACTATGTATGCGTGTGTGTGGAGATCATCAGTTCTGTTGTAGTTGTGGAAGGAATCTTGTTTACTTATTAGATGCTTATTTTGTGTAAACTTTATATAATTTTACATAATTTTTATACAATTTCTTCTCTTGTATGCAGTTCTTTGATACGCAATTTAGCAATGAAAATTGCTAGTTTGGATTTTAAGTGTTCGTTTAAATTTTGTCAGTATCTTAGTAGCGATGATTTTCATATGAAGATGTGCGCACGTCTTTTTTGAAGATGATTCAATTTTAGACAAGTTTTATTTATAAGGTTTTTTAAATAAGGAACCACATGAGGTTTAAAGATTGATCAAATAAGATTTGATATGCTTTAACTGTATAGTCGATATTTTTATATCGCTTTGGAAGTTTTATTGTTATCATATATATATATATATATATATATATATATATATATATATATATATATATGTCTATTAACCTATACCTGACATGAAAGTTTAAACATCCATCTGACATAGATTATTGTTGTGGTTTTTGCAATATTGCCTATTTTCAGTATGAATTTAAGTATCTGACAAGAGGTTACCAAATTAAAAATGGATGATTTCGTTTATTTTAGTTTCCACTTTGCAGGTTGGAACGTCATGTGTGGTTGCACACGAGATATTTTTCTACTAGATTGTTCTTTACGTTTTTGTCGTATTAAAGGTACTCTGTCAATGACAAGGAATTTACAAACGACTAGTTTTTTACAGACACCTGCTTATATAATGTATGCTATTTAATTAATTTGATAATTTCAACATTTTTAATTTGAAACGGTTGGTCATTAATGTTTGAATTTTTAACACTTGCTCAAGTAAAAATAAAAATTTGTTTTAAAGATAGGAAATATGTCAATTTCTGTAGTTATCAACGGAGGTGTGTTAGAAATGTAAATTTCTGGATATTAAACAGATAACTGCTTCTTTAAGCCATCTCGAAACAGAGTTACGTTTTGCTCATTTATTGCCCTTAAAAATTGTTAGGTAATACTTTATAAGCCTATTTATAAGAAAAAAAAAATAAAACTGTTCGAATAATATTTATAGTTTATTCAATCATTATTAATATTATATTCATGCGCCTACACAAACAACATAGAATGAGAAATACATATCTATTTATAATTACTAGGTGTTACCTTATTACTCGTACATGTATAAACATAAGATTGTTATGTAAATGGATAATTATAAAAAGGTCAACATGTTTTTTTTCTTTTTTTGGTATACTTATGTTTTTGTAAAATGTGTAAATTCATCTCATTCGTTTGTTATTGTAATATTTAAAATGCGAAATTTGTTGTGTGATATTTCCAGATATCAGGATTATAAATTGAATTAATTAAAACAAATATTAAGTTAACTTTATTTTCCTAAAAAATAACCTTTTAAGCTTGTTATACTATATGCATTAATCAGTCAACCAATTAACTCTTAATAGTTCGATGCTCTTTCGCAAAATTACCTTGACAAATATAATTATCAACACAATCCTATGTTTTTTGTTTTTATCAGTGTGCTAAGTGTTTAAGATATTAGCTATTGTAACGCACATGATGATATTTGACCTACATGTAATCAGTTCTAACTACTAACTGTTGTCCAACTGTGCAATTGCATTTTTAAGTGTCGCGTCTGTGGCGAGTTTTAAACCGTGTTACATGTTAAAAATGTTCTAATTTAGTGTTTTGCGATTTTTTTCAGAAAATCAAGTATTTCTGCATATTACTCTACAAATTGCCAAATCGGCAACAGCGCAACTTCACAAACATACAGAAACAGTGGGAACAGTGTATAAAATGTTCCAGAATAGACTGGAGATTTAAGGGTGTTAGTAAATAAAACATTCCCTGGAAACCGATTTTTTTTACAATATAAATCTTAATTAGTGAAGTATAATAATTCATGTAAATATTGTCACACAGTTAAGCATTGCTTAATAAATAACTTTAAACATCTGTTCTGGGAAGTTGATTCATAAACATTCAGGTTAATGACGAACAAAAGTGTTACTTTAGGTTATGTCGGTAGCAAGAGCCGAAGCAGCAATGGTTGACGAATATCGACCTCAGGCACTTATTATTCAACATAAAATATGCGACTTACAAGCTAGAAAAAAAACATCCGAAGTGAATTTGGGATAAGATTAAACATGCCTGTTGAAATGATAAAAGTAAAACAAAACGGGGATATAAAGATTTGAAGGTAAGTGCGAGGAGATGCACATTAAACAGGTGTACTGAGCAACTAACGAACCTTTTGCAAAGGTCAGGTGGAAGTTCACGGTAACTTGAAACAGACATCGTTTAATTTATCCGACTAGTAGCAGAAGTGATACACAGCAGGATTGGTAAGACATGCGGAAATAAGAAGACCTTTGCACAGTTTCTGAAACCGGAAACCTGAAAACGAAAGTGTAAATGCAAATGAGCTAGTGAAACAAGAATGGATCAGATCGAACGCGTATTACAAGAGAGAACAACTACGCAAAAACTAAAACAGGTCAACCCTAGGGGGTATCTCTTGGAAGCTACCATTCAGGTTGCATCATTGAATCACCATTGACTTGTACTTAAACGGCAGAATAATGTGGAGCCGTTGTCGACATTGATGTGGAAAGGTGCGACGAGGGTAATAGTTCGACTTGATCCATTTAAGGGTGGGATGTCGGTAGTGGTTTTAAGATGTGCAACAGAACACACGATTTTCTGTAGAGTAGAGGTAATTGCGTGAGCTAAAACCGTTACCCATTTGCTAAACAGCGACTTCTACTGCTTCTTTTATTATTCTCTTGGTTACATTTTCTGCTGACACTATGATTCTGGTCTTATTGAAGTTGGTATTGAGATGAGGTCGTAGTATTTATCTTTACTGCTAATCGAGCCAAGCACTTATTCGCCTGTTTGTTTAGCCTATGCACGTTCGGTCACAGTCTTCACATAGAATCTTGTATATTCCTTAGTTCTCTAGCTTGATTTTAGTTTTTGGGTTAGGTAACATGGATTCGATCTGTCATGCATCTTAAATATCGTTTTGATGCTGGGTTTTTTAGAATTCTGATAATCCGGTATGTTGTTCCTCAGGGTTTTCAAAGTTAAGTCTGCACTTTTGCTAACTTTCTTATTAATGGAGCTACGAAGTCGGTTAAATTAGCAAAGTAGTGTGTGCTGATTACGATGGTGGAAAAACAAAAACAATTGAAAATCGCATTCTCGAAAATCGACTAAAACATACTTTTTCTACTGGAACACCCTGTACAATATTCCCAGTGGATGAAATTAAATCCTGAGCAAAAGTTGTCATATGTATTTCTATCCTACAGTAAAAATTAAGGAGATTTTCGATTTTGAATTTCATCAAATACTTGATTCAAAAGTGAATGTCTATTTTTCATTCAGAAATTTTTGGTAATAGATGCTTAGCTACGAATGGTCCTGTTCGCTGGCCTCCTCGGTATCCGTACATAACCCCTTTGGGCTTTTACTTGTAGGGATATTTAAAAAATGAATTGTATACAAATGTCGAACTCCAACTAACGATTATTCATATTATTAACAGTATTGATGCTAGAACTATTTTGAAGGCCACAAGACGTGTTTATAAGCACGTAGAAAAATGTATGTAACAAAGAGGAGACCTTTTCCAGTATTTAATTTAAGACCTGTTAATTATTTATTATTTAGAGCGTGTTCAAATTCATAAAATAAAGGATTACTTTCGAATCATAGCCTACATGATGAAATTAAAAAATCGCCAAAATCTCCTTTATTTTTTACTGTAAGATAGAAATCCATATGACTACTTTTGCTCAGAATTTAATTCTCTATCGACTGGGAATATTGTATACAGGGTGTTCCATTAGAAAAAAGTATGTTTTCGTCGATTTTCGAGAATGCGACTTTCAATTGTTTTCTTTTCCACCATCGTAATCAGCGTAAAAACACACTACTTCGCTAATTTAACCGACCTCGTAGCTCTATTAACAAGAAAGTGAGCAATAGTGCAGACTTAACTTTGAAAACTCTGTATATATATATATATATATATATATATATATATATATATATATATATATATATATACACTTTGTTGATGCGTTGTCGTCTGCTGGTGATGTTTCTGACTCTCAGTACAAAACGACGTTTCGAGTAAAGTCTCATTTGCCATTTTCAAGTTTTCTCCTTCTCAACTGATTTGTTGCTCCGTGTTACTGAATCGAACTGAGTCATGCTGTCCTGTTCTCTGTTTATTTGGTGTTGGTTTGAATCTTCCTGCTTTCACTATTTTCCCTGCTTTCTTTCCTTCTTCTCTTTCTCGGTGTTGGATGGTGCTGCTGCTGATGATGTATGGATGTTTCTGGTTCTGATCGTTTCCTTGTGTGACGATGTTCTGCTAGTGTTATCTTCATGTATTAGGCAGTCTTTTGGAATCGTCTCGTGTGTTAAGGTTCTGTTACCGTTTCTCAATCTCGATCGCCTCTCGAATAGTTCTTTTTGCCGCATGAGTAACGCTGGCTATCGCCTTTGTGTTTTCAAAAGCGATGTTGTGTGAGACAAGATTGCGAAAATCCCCAGCAAACACAACATAAAGTCAACGTTCAACACGGACAGAAAAATATCATCAGTGCTCCCAACACCAAAAACAAAAATCGACTTGGAGGACCAAGGAGTCTACAGCATCCCCTGCGGAACATGTGACATGGTGTACATAGGACAAACAAACAGACGGATCAACGTTCGACGAGAGGAACACAAGAATGGTGTCGAGAAGAATACAGCTACATCATCGTTAGCCCAACACGCCAGTAGAACATCACACAACATCGCTTTTGAAAACACAAAGATGATAGCCAGCATTACTCATGCGGCAGAAAGAATTATTCGAGAGGCGATCGAGATTGAGAAACGGGAACAGAACCTTAACACACGAGACGATTCCCAAAGACTACCTAATACATGGAAGATAACACTAGCAGAACATCGTCACGCAAGGAAACGATCACCCGAACCAGAACCATACATACCAACATCATGCACAGCAGCACCATCATAACACCGAGAAAGAGAAAGAAGGAAAAGTGAAAGCAGGGAAAATAGTGAAAGCAGTGAAAGTACACAACACCAAATATAAACAGGAGACAGGACAGCAGGACCTCAGTTCGATTCGAGTAACACGGAGCCGAACAAATCAGTTGGAGAAGGAGAAAACTTGAAAATAGCAAATGAGACTGCCGAAACGTCGTTTTTGTACTGGCAGGAGTCAGAAACATCACCAGCAGACGCGAGACAACGCCCGGATAAACAATAGTGTTTCATACTACACTCGCGGAAACCTAAAATCAACCATATATATCTATCTATATATATATATATATATATATATATATATATATATCTGTATATATATATGTATATATATATATATACGTGATGACATTTCAGGATGTAAACTTGTGACAATGTATGTCAAGTCACTTCACATATATTGTCAATCAATATTATTTTATAATCTTGATAAAGGTAGTAAAGACAAACTACCGAGACGTAGATTATTTATTACAAATTTTTACTTTAATGCACGAGTTTACATCCTGAAATGTCATCACATTCAAATATTAATACCTGTGGAAGTCTAAATAACAACATATATATATATATATATATATATATATATATATATATATACAGTGAGGACGTTTAGGTTGGAATAAATTCAATATCTCGTAAAGCACAATTTTTTCAAAATCGCTCGGACCCGTCGATTTTATATTTTTCAGGGCATAGTTTGCCAGAAAAAATTTTATACAGGGTGTCTCAAAAAGATTTGCTAAACAAAATTTTTTTTCAAATTGCAACCCAATTTTTTATTGCATTTTGGATTGCCTTACAATTCTAAACATTTGTCATGTAGCATGTGCTATACCTAAGTCCAAGCGTTTTGCAGTTATTCGCATTCAAAATTTAAAATTGAAAAAGATCATGAAGAAAACGAAAATAAAATAATTTTATAACGTTTTATTATATCGAAAACAAAGATTCGTAAACTTAAAAATAATTTTATTTCAGCAAATGTTCGAAATGTCCTCCGTTAGTCAACTAACGCCCGAAATGGTTCGAAATGTGCAGCAGGAATTTGTAGATCGATTAGACTATTCTGTCTACAGCTATTGTAACAAAACGCTTGCACAGGTCGATTTTTATTTTCAATTACGCATCGTACGCTATTATTGGATGTACGAATGACGTCATCACTTTCGCGTACATGACGTCACTATTATTTTTTTAAATAGAACAACATGTTTTTCTCTACATTTTTAAATTCTACAACAATAGACGATTACAAAAATGTATAATACTTATTAGTCCAAATCATTGGTTTGTGAATTAGAGACGAATGTTGTATCAGAAATTTTTAGTTATAAAACTTTATTGAAATGACTGGACTAACAACGATGATAGGTTTTCATTATAATGGTTTTGTCTTTTGTTTTTTTTTGACATGTTTAGTTTTGTTTACAATGCTAATGTCAAACAATAAGTACTGAATTGTCAATTACCTATTTGTTAAAGTTCTCAATAATGGTACGTTTAAGCGAACAAGAAAGACTTGAAATTTTAATAATGTGGGTATGGTGACAAGTCCCGTACCCAGCAAGAAGTTTGTGAATTATGGAATGATAAGTATCCAGATCGTTCTATTTGTCAACCCACTGTATCGAAAACAGAAAAAAAATTTAGAGAATTTGGTCATGTCAGAGATAATTATAAAGGTCGTTCTGCAATTAGTGATGATGAGCAGTTGGATTTGCTCCTAAATGTTAAAGAAAATCCACACATATCCAGTAGACAACTGGCGGAAAATTCATTGAGTAAATCTACAATTGTAAAATATTTGAAAAAAAATAAATTTCACCCGTACAAAGTTAATTTAGTTCATGAACTCAACGGAGATGATTTTGATCGAAGGACGGAATTTTGCGAAGTTATAATGGAGCGATGTAATAATGACCCACAATTTCTAAAACATGTAGTATTTACAGATGAAGCAACATTTTATTTAAATGGTACTGTTAATAGGCAAAACTGTAGATACTGGTCAGACACTAATCCTCATTGGATGATGGAGGCCCACACTCAGTATCCTGAAAAAATTAATATTTGGGCAGGAATTGTTGGCAACAACATTTTGGGACCATTTTTTATGGAAGGAATGTTGACTGCTGAAAAATATTTAGAAATGTTACAAAATGATATTATTCCAGCAATTGCTGCGTTATATCCAGATAATAACAATCCACACATGCCTAGTAATTTGATATGGTTTCAACAGGATGGTGCACCACCACACTATGCGCAGAGGTGCGTAATTATTTAAACGCTACTTTTCCCAACAGGTGGTTAGGTAGGAGAGGGTTTATAGAGTGGCCAGCAAGATCTCCTGATGCAGCCCCCCTTGATTTTTACTTTTGGGGTTATCTTAAATCTAAAGTATACTCCAATAGACCTGCCAACATCGAAGACTTAAAAGAGAGAATCCTTAATGAGGTAAGACTCATTCGCCGGGAAACATTAAATGAAGTGTTGGAGGAATTTAAAAACCGTCTTGGTTATTGCCAGTTAGTCAACGGTATGCAATTTGAACATTTAATTTAGTTATCTAAGTATTTTGTTAATTATTTAGAATAATAAAAACTAAAAATTTATTAGTCCAGTCATTTCAATAAAGTTTTATAACTAAAATTTCTGATACAACATTCGTCTCTAATTCACAAACCAATGATTTGGACTAATAAGTATTATACATATTTGTAATCGTCTATTGTTGTAGAATTTAAAATGTAGAGAAAAACATGTTGTTCTATTTAAAAATAATAGTGACGTCATGTACGCGAAAGTGATGACGTCATTCGTACATCCAATAATAGCGTACGATGCGTAATTGAAAATAAAATCGACCTGTGCAAGCGTTTTGTTACAATAGCTGTAGACAGAATAGTCTAATCGATCTACAAATTCCTGCTGACATTTCGAACCATTTCGGGCGTTAGTTGACTAACGGAGGACATTTCGAACATTTGCTGAAATAAAATTATTTTTAAGTTTACGAATCTTTGTTTTCGATATAATAAAACGTTATAAAAATTATTTTATTTTTCGTTTTCTTCATGATCTTTTTCAATTTTTAAATTTTGAATGCGAATAACTGCAAAAGGCTTGGACTTAGGTATAGCACATGCTACATGACAAATGTTTAGAATTGTAAGGGCAATCCAAAAATGCAATAAAAAAATTGGGTTGCAATTTGAAAAAAATTGTGCTTTACGAGATATTGAATTTATTCCAACCTAAACGTCCTCACTGATATATATATATATATATATATATATATATATATATATATATATATATATATATATATATATATATATATATAATATGGTTCACGGCTCAGTTCGTTCCAATCGTACAATGTGATGTTGGTTTCAGATGATGATGTTGTTAGACAGCCATTTATGGCCACATTGAATTTACGGTATTGCTGTGGTTTAAAAATATCGATACAAAATACTTATCCTGAGGCACCAGTCTTCGCATCCGGGTTTTTAATGATTAAAAATGACAGACACCTCTTGACCGTGCTTAAGTATCACTCCCCAAAGATCAGACACAGTTAACACCGCTCTCGCCTTGCGAATGATCATCTCTATATCCAGACTTCCTAAAAAGCCTAATACAAAGTCGCAACATAGGATGAGTTCAGTAAGCGGGGTATCGATAGAGTCCCTGCTGCCCCATCTTGGAACATGAGCGAACAGTAATACCTTTTAGTAGTAGCTCTGACACGCCACGTATAGTCACCTTATCCAACCGCTCGCTTTTTGCCTGATAAGTGTCGTACGGGGTACCAAATCTTTCTATATATCTCATCTTCCTGTTTAGAACCTGGGATGAGACTGGCTGTATTTGGATTTCTTCAAAGACGGCCTTTAGCTTCGTTAAGTCGATCTCTTGTCGGCCTAGTTCTACGGGGAAAGCGACCCACTTCTTCTGCGGACGAAGTATCACTAGTGACACTTTCTTCTTAATATCGGTTGCGGTCATTGTCTAGTTTAAGGCTGCTGGGCTGTATATAAACACTTAGTGTGGCGTGAACACGTTGTTGATCGGGAGGCACGATAAAGTGTCAGGGCTGGTGGAACCGGGGCGAGCGTCTTCTCTCTACGGCGTCGGTGGTGGTAGCGGTGTACGTCGAAGGAACCGCCAACCTGGACCCTTCCACCGGAGCGACGTCTGTTGGAGGTACGGGATTCGTCTTCTTTGGTCGCCTCCTCTTCTGTGTGGTGACAACCGGTGGTGCGTCTCTGCTCGGTAGGTCTAGCGGAGCCGAATGTTACGCCATCCAAAGATAATAGTCCCGCAACTACTCCCCTCTGCTACACGGTCGACCCGTCCGAAGAACGATGTCGGCAGATGTCAGAGCTTTTTTGATGTTGACAAACTTGTCTACAACTTGTGAGAGTAATCTTTCTTGTCGAGTATATTGTATATGACGCTCTCTGCGATGGTGAATTTTATAAACATCACAATCTACGACTCGCGACCATGCAATTAGTTTAGCCCGCTCCTTGCAGATTTTTCTACCACAAGTCCCAGTGTTCGTCTCACAAGTGACACTGTAGGAAGTAGTTTAAACAGTGTTTAACTTAATTTTACATAATTTCAATACCCGATTTTTTTACACAAAGACTGAACTCGAAAAGACAGAAACTATATGCAGCAAAACAATTCTTTGTGTAGATCTTGCAATCCTGGTATCGTATGAATAAGCCCATTACTTGCGACTTCTTGATAAGGACATTACTTCCATAGAACTTGAATATTTTTAGAGGCAATCCATCTACCAAATTTCACGACTCTAGGTTTGGTCTGGACGTTGATAAATGTCTCACCTAAAGGGGTTTTTATATACAGATTTCTCTGGAAAAGGTTATTGCGTTATTTTTTCACATGTCACTGAATATTAGTACTATATAAAATACAATTAGTAATTTAGTTGCAAATATAGTGAGTACTTAAGGTTACTGTTATATCTATAATTATAGAGCAGTACATTCAAAACCATTATTTAAACACACAACATCCAATATAATACATTGAGCAAGTATGAAAATACCTTCTTCAGTGCAGTTTTATGTGCAATTCAAGTTACGTTCATTATAGGTGCAATTATAACAACTACAGCGCTAATTATGGCTATAATTAGGGGTAATTAGAAATAATTGCTATTGTTCACTTAAATATTAAATACCAGGAGTATTATTTTATTGTTAATACTTTTCTCCTCATTATAGCGTGTATGTGAGCACACTGTAGTATATAATTTTAACAAGAGATCAATTTAAGATTTGTATGCATGTGTATACATTTAACAAGTTAATTGAAATAATAAATAACAGTGTTATATATGTGTTAAAGAAAGAGTAAATATTGCCATTTTATGTAAACGTTCGCAAGTTTGTAGAAAACAGTCCGCTATAATATCAAACTGTAATTTTTTCGCATTTGTGAATTAATTCCCATGACTGGGAATGTAATGAAGAAGGTTAGAAGTAAATTATTTGCGACATTCGACAAGGTATTTACCTTTTACAGATTCAGATAATTGGATTTTTAATTCTTTAAATGAGCAAACACCTAACTATATTTAGATATTACCTTGAGTTAATACTATGGAAAACTATTTTGAGATGTGAATGCTTCATATACTAATAAAAAGAGTAACTTCTCAAGAATTTTACTTTATACTTCCTAGTTAAATATAATTACTGCGACTCTTTAAATTTATTATGGTATATTTTAATCAGTGATGTAGAGAGGAATTTCATGCATCTCACCTGTAAGAATTAAATGTTAAATTGATGACAGTTAATAACCGGAAATTAAACACTACTGTGGGAATTGTAATCTACAGGTGGAATTTCATTTATATAATATATATACTAATTTCTACTTAATTGGTGCTTGAAAGTAAAAGTTATTGATTTCATCGATCATTAACAATGTTTGTTTAATGATGCAACATTATTTTCGGATTAGATCCACTTTATTTATTTATAAAAACATAAGCTTATTCAAAGATTAGAATACATATTTACAGGGTTGTCCAAAACTCTACTTTTCATACAACAGTGTTTTGGTTTTTTTTTAACATTCTGTATATTGTCACGTCTGACATTTTCCGATAAAAGACTTAAAGTTGGTTTATGATCCTAAAAACAACAGTTTTAGTCTGTGATCAGAACAGTGAATATCAACTGTACATAGCGTTCGCAGTAAATACCGTGTACGAGTTTCTGTTGTTAGAGATATGAATTTTACGCCGTTGGACCTATCACCATTGATGTGGTTAACCAACAACCAAATGGGATTCCAAACGAGCCATGGAATACTAAGACAGCCAGAACGCCAACCGGAAGCTGAAAGAGAAGAAGGAATAAAACACGAAGGAAGAAGAGATTCTAGATACCGCATCCTTAGTAGCCGCGCGAACGAGTAGCCACGACGTCAAATGAAAAATTCCGGACCACGCCTGCCCGATGGATATGTATACAGCATTCCTGATCCAAAGACAGAAACAGGTTGATGCAATATATGGATAGACATGGTACTTCGTACAATACCTCTCAACCGCGCATACCTTTAAGGTGGTATCTGTTAAAAAGTCCTCTAAGCTACAAGAGCCCACCATGTATATTATTTTCTGTTTGGGGAAGAAGCAAGGACGTCCTATCCCACTTCTGCCGGTTCGTTTGCCATGGGCGCCTTATTATTGGATGTCTAATATTCTGAGCTCGGTAAGAACTGCAGGTCACCATTTCCTTATCTCTATCCAACTCTCATCCTATTCTTCCTCTTGCCTTCACTGTCTTCCTATTGGACTGAAAGCCGGACTGTGTGCCTATCTCAAGGACACATCGCTTGGAAGAGACTCTCTTCTTTGGAAAATAAAAAATTCGACGTGATCTGATTTAATCATCCTGGCCCTAAATTTGTGAAATTCTCCTGTTGCATTTACAGGCCTTCTAATGACAGTGACTTTCAACTTTCGTGAGAAAGAAAAATAACACACAATATGTAATACTACGATACGCAGGTGAATACACTTTTGTAAAATTATCTTAAACGTCTGATGGTTTTTATAAACAACTATGCACAAAAGAAAGCACAAATAAAACAACTTTAGCATAATCACAAAAAAAATCAACGTAGGGAAGTAATTACCTTAATTCGCGCAAAAAGGTCACTCTAAATTCTCCCTTTCCTTTGCACAGAGCTAATTTACAATAGACCCATCTGATAACTGATTTGTAGATTCACACCTCTTGAATCTCCCTGACACGGTTTCCAGTACGGCAACTTCATAGTGGTCAAATTTACACGAATCCAGTGGAGAAAAGTTTTAAGCCAAAACTAGGCAATTAATACATGTGTCATCTGGTTTTAGGCAATTAATACATGTGTCATCTGGTTTTATATATATATATATATATATATATATATATTATAAAATTATGTTGTAAATCGTTTATAATTTAATAATAAATAAATAGGTTGTAAAAATGTTCTCGTAACAAATCGTCAAACTAACTCGAGATACAACCCGTTCACCAACAATAATGCCTTTGTCCCAGACGGTTGATTAAAGTAGGGCGGTTCAACCTTGGGTTTGTTTAATTAGCACAATTTATGCTGTTATTTCCACTTAACATCAATAGAAAAAAACTGCAATGTAACACTAATAAAAATGATCTCGGACGCCAAGTTATTTTTTTGAGTATGCTCGGAATAACTAAACCGAGGTTTACAATAAAATTTTTATCAAAATGTGAAAAATAGAAAATATACAGACTATGTTTATTAACAGTTAAATTTAGGGTTATATGAAATATATCTTAAAATTAGCCTTAAATTACTAAATTATGGATATAAATACCTGTTCAAAAATTTTAGTACACAAACTTTTTAATAACCTCTTGTATCTAAACGATTACGGAAATGTAAACCAAAGGTGATGTCATCTTTGCACCAATATTGCGCAATATCTTGAAATAACAATGCTTTACGTTGTAAACCACCAAAATGGAATTTTACTTCTTATACATTTTTCTTCATGAAATTTTGAATCCAATGTTTATTGCATTCTCTCGAAATTCAGATAAAAATTGTGATCTACATTTAGAACTGCATTAAAAGCAAAACGCAATCATAAAATGAAAGCGTTCGTAAAAGTAAAATTAAATGCGTACTTAAAAGTGGTAAAATTAAAGTGTCAAAGTAAAAAAATGAAAGTGTCAATCAAAGTGCCATTAAATCAATGGCACTTTACACAAAATTTAGGTGGAAACCCAAAGAAGGCTTCCTAAACAACACAACATTCATCAAGAAGTGAAAAAAATGGACGAAAAAATTTGCGCAAAGAATTAAGTCAACGATATAGAATTATAAACCCCTAAAAAGATATGCACTTAAGTTACATCAAAATGCAAATTAAGTTGCCTACCACATACTTATAATTCAATAATTAAAAACTTTTTTCTTATATTTGCAACTAGATGAACGAAGAACATAAATTACGGTATATTTTAATACAACCCAAATGGGTTGTTACAACATATATATATATATATATATATATATATATATATATATATATATATATATATATATATATATATATATATATATATATATATTATTATTTTTAAAACGTTTTTGTCTTTTATATACACAAAATTTGTTATCTTGATATTTATATTTACAGCAACCTTTTATATATCTGAACTGGCTGAATGATGATGATAGCGTAGCTATCGAAACGCGTTGGGTGTTTTTTAATTTTGTGTGGCACGTGGGTCTATTTTGTTTGTCTGAACAGATGTAAACGCGGTATTACTTTCGTGATGCACAAATAAATTTACTGAACTTTACGATATAAGAATCAGTCTAACCGCAATTTATTCCAAAAATGAGGAGATATTATTAAAATAAACACTTATCCGGTTCACTGGACACGAAAATGTTACTTTCCACTAACGAAAAACAACACAAACAGGTCCCCGGGATGGTTGAATTCTCTTTAAGTTCTACACAAGATGAACGGGGAAGCTTCCCCACGATAGCTTCAAGCAACCCCGGTAGAACGTATGTAAATAGACTTCAATAGCCTAACCGAAAAACAAAACTCCACTTTCCCCACAAGATCACGTCATCCTTTTTAATCGTCACATAAAAACGTTCCATACTAAAATTGCATAGTGAACATTTCCCAGGAACAAAAGCAGTCTTGCTACCTAGAATTGAAATACGAACATATCCAATTTATCAATCAGAATCCTTTTTACTCAAACAAATTTTCTATACTCTCACCAACAATTCAATACATAAGCGAACTGGCACAAAAAAAAGTAGAACTATATAACCGCGACTGAACCTTTTGTAGTCAACCTCGACACAAATAAATTTATACCCATACATATTGTTTCTTAAATACTACCTTCAGCCATCAGGAAATTTAATTCTCTGGAATGATCTTCCCACTTCCTGTTTTCCTCTCATGTATGATATGAAAAAATGTAAGGTAGCCGTTCATAAGTATCTCTTGGAAATAAATTTAATATGCTCCTATCTATCCTCCTAAGTGTTCTTGAGTGCTTTAGTAGGCCAAACTAAAGTATCTGAGGAAAGTCCGGCGGAACGTGGTTCGTCTTTGTATTTCAAGCGCTGTTGCTTATGATATTATATTTATAGTAAAGTGTTGTTTTTAACAAATCAAATAATTGTTTTGAATGGGTTGGATTGAGGATATCTCTTATTAAATAGGGTACGTTATCTTGTTATTGCTCTTTTTATTATTCCATCTGCAATATTGGTTGAAGACGTGTTCTAATGTTATTCTGGTGTTAGTCTGTTGGTAACTGGGTGCAGGTGAACTTATTGCGGTCTATTCGTAAGCGGGCTAGTATTTCACTTTCTTTTCTGGTTATTTGTAATTATCGTCTACGTTCGTTTGCTATCGGTTGTTGTAGTGTTCTATTTTCCAATTTCCAGTCGCTTTGCCGCTTATCTTCTATTTTAGTTTTTTATTGCATTTATGTTCTTTAGTTTGCTTGCTTGTATATTTATTTGCATAGATCCTCGATGTTGTCTTGTATTGTGGGATTTAATAAACTGCGTTTACTTACTTTGGTGATTATGCATCCGGTTGGAGTGTATTTTAAGAATAACCACATTCTTCTGTAACGTAGTGGTAGAATTCTTGCTTCCGCATGTAAGCCGAGGATAGGGAACGTTCCAGTACCGTCCCTTAATGCCAGATTCTGTATAGCATTTAGTTTTCTTAGGCGTGATTTACATGTCGACATGTATGAAATACAGCCGTAATCATACCCTTCTACGTGATTTACCCAAGATAAGGATATGTTCAACAGAAATTTATATTTTGTACGCTTTTGATTTTACGGTTATTCACTGTCAGGTGGAGTTCTGAATTTGCAAAAGTGCAAGTTTTCGGCTTGTTTTACTATTGAATTTATTGCGCTTTGAAATTCGATGTCCGATGTCCTTTTTTGCATGGGTGATAAATTGCACACCCAATAGATGGGTTTAGGTTATGGGTGACTGTGTGTTTCTTAATCTTACTTGAAAGTGTCAGTTATTTGAAGTTCTTTTGGAGAAGGCCATGTTTCCTTTTAGTCCCAATTGATGTGTCTTTTGTACCGTGTATCGCCAAACCGTGTCGCATACTTTCTTCAGGTTAATGAAAATAGTTGTGAGATGTTCTCTTTTTGTAAAGCTTTCCTGGATGTTTTGCGTTAGCATCACAGCATAATACTATCGGTAACTTTCTGGATTTTCTTTATTTTGTTTTTGGATTGGGACTATTGTGGCGAGTTTTCAAAGATCAGGATACTATTTTCTTTTTCACATTCTATTGTAAATGAACAATACATCTTCAAGACTCTTTTAAGTAATTCCGTCTGGTATTGTGTCGACACCAGTTGTATTTTTTAAATTTTTGATCTCGTTTTTTAATCGGGGCGTATACGATTTTATTGTCGTGGTCGTCAAACTTTAAAGTCACTTTTGGTGGCTGCGATGTTTTGATTACATCTTTGGGTGCTACTAATTTTTCATAAGGACATGCGAAGTTTTAGGCGGGCCGTCGCGTCGGTTTTTAATTCCTATGCATGCTTTTGCCAGAATTGCTTTTGGGCGGCTTTGATTAGTCGTCAAGCTATAGCTCTGGGTTTTTTAAATGAAATTAGATTTTGCATTCTCGGATGTGACTGAAATGTTCTCGTTGTCAATTTGTGTTTGCCGGAAGAGGACAGATAGTAAGCTGCACAGCATCCGTGATACCTTTGTTAAAGCTTTCTACTAGTTAACATCTGATTGTCTGTGTGTAGGTGTGATTTTTTCTCTAAACATGGTCCCTTTAGTGTTTTTAAATTCCTTGTAATAGGTCACTAAATTATGTGGTTATTATAATAAGAAAAACGTTGCGCTGGTATCTAGGACTAGTTCGTTTAGGTTTAACAGGTTTTATATTTCTCGCCCTTTGAGGGCACGTTAGTTTGTTTGTGTGAGTGAACATTTCCCAAAATCAGGAACAGTTGAGGGAGTTGTGATATATCCTCGAGCTCACGAGTTGCCCAATTTTAATGAGGGAGGTAGATGTTGCATATAGTTAATTGGTCAGGATGGCTGATGGGTACTGCGACAACTTGCAGAGGCATGATATACATAATTTGTAAATAGATAAATACACACTCTTGTTTTCAAGACATTGCAACTCCATCTTGGGCTGGTTCCACGTTAACTATGTCTTTTCATAAGTATAGTTACTGACGTAGGATAAATGTAATTCGCTTGAACTTTTCTGGCATCTATTACAGTTAAATCGATTATATTAGCGATTGGATATTTCTTTTCTTTAATAAAATATACTGAAATCAATAAATTATTATATAATGTAAAATAGACAAACAATACTACGTGTTTTAATAAATTGTTTAAAACTAATACCAAGTTTATTTCCAACATAATTTTGTTTATTAAAAAAAAGGATAGCGCTATTATCCTCACCTTGTCTATCTAATTACATACACGGGATCTCCTACATTTTTCAATACATTCTATCCACGTTTACCCAGTCTAATTGGTCAAATACGTTTTAAATTCTACAAACCTGTTACAAGTTGACTGTCTTTTATTTCAGTTTTCGTTTCGAGATCTCAATTCTGGGAGATTGTGATGTAAATAAATATAATTGGGTGTTAGTGGTTCATGTGCTATTCCATACAGACTGCGTTGCTGTTAGAAATACCCGCAAAAGATTTGACACTATGGTCAAACCAAATCCAAGGAACCAGCTAGATGTCCTTCCGGTATTCAGTAAACACATAGCTGGCATATAGTGGTGCAGATAATGGAAAGAAGTCGATAAATCTATATTTAACCAGCATTATACTATACAACATTGCAAATAATATACTGGCATTACATTGGATAAACGTTGTAATTACAATATTAGCTTACAGTTGACAAGATTATATCTTGTCATATTGACTTATCTGTAGAATTTGGTCATTAACAAAATTTTGTTAATAACCAAATTTTATTATCATGTCTTTTGAAAATATAATGTTCTTATTTTTATATATGACTTATCTATATGGATTATTGGATGTATATTGGTGTAGTGTCACCAATATTGTAATGAGGTCAATAAATGTATATTTTACCAGCATTACACAATAGAACGTTATAAATACAATGTTGGCCCTATATGAAATAAACATTGTAATAATCATATGGTCTTAAATGTGTTATTAAGTGTTGAGCAAATAATGACTACAGATCGTGATTTGATCTTTGAATATTGGAGCAATATTGTATCTGATTTTAGTCAATGTTGTGGTCTAGCTGGGTTTAAAATACAGTTCTTATCCGTGGGTTTGTGCTTTCCAATGCATTCTCAATAATGTGTACCGCATTCAAAGAAGTGTTATTAAACTTCAGACATGAAACCCCTTGAGCATAGAAAAACAGTTTTACAATGGCTATGGTGCTGCGAAATGACATTCTCTCAGCTCGCTTATTTACATCATCAACATGTAGTACGAATCTCAATTCAATACGCAGCACTTCATGAAACCATCAGAAACTTCCAACCAAATTACGAAATTACTGGTAAGCTTCGACATCGTGAGCCTATTCACAAATGTGCCCACCGATAACGCACTAACTATCATAAGGGGCAGGCTGGAAAAGGATGAATAAGTTAGACGAACACATGCAACTCTCGGTAAACATAATAATGGACCTTCTGACAGTATGCATCAGAAGTACGTATTTCCAAGTAGAAGACAAATTCTACTAAGGGTTTGGGATGGCGATGGGTTCCCCACTATCACCCATAGTGAGCAATATATATATATATATATATATATATATATATATATGGAAAAATTTGAAGAGACCAAGCGATATCCGAATTCATGGAAAAACCAAGGATGTGGCTTAAATACGTGGACTAAACTTTCGTAGTTTGGCAACACAGCAAGCATAAGCTAGATGAATTCCTAGATCATCTAAATAGCCGCGCACCCTCCATAAAATTCACAATGGAATTGGAGTCGGAACAAAAACTGCCATTCCTGGATGTACTTGTACACAGTAATGACAACACTTTCACGACAAATGTATACAGGAAGCCTACCCACACGGAGATGTACCTACACTACAACTCCAATCACCACAAAAGCGTGAAGTTAGGCGTGGCAAAATACTTGTACGGTAGAGCGAAAGCAATATGCTCAAAATAAGTAGACCTGAACAAAGCAAAAGAAAATATCGCTAAAACGCTCAAAGAAAATGGCTACCCCGGTCTAATACCTAACCTAAACAGAGAAACGATAATCGGAAAAGTAAAGCCTAAATATACAGCGATAATACCGTATATAGACAAAATACGAAGGATAGGCAGTAAATAGAAGATACACATTGCCTTCAAATCGACCAGAACGCTCAGGGGAATACCAATCAAAACCAAACCACGCAATGAAGATCAGAATTCCAAGTATTGTGTATACAACCTGGTATGCGAATGCGACAGAGCATACATAGGAGAGAGCAGTGGACCACTCAAAGTTAAAACACAGGAACATAAGAACAACGTCCGCAAGAATCGCCGAACATGTCTGGAACGAGGACCATCGCATCCAATGGGATAACATACAGATAGTGGCAAAGAACGAGAATACAACTCGCCGGAAACTCAAAGAAGCCACATATATCGCACTAGTAGAAAATCCAATAAGCCAAGGTAGTGTGGAAATGAAATTCATATGGATTTCAATAATGCACGAAAAACTTAAGCACGCTACACCTGCGAAATAAGTTACGGCACAACATGCGCAATAAACTAATGCACAACCACGAAAAAGTTAAAGTAATGAAATGATTTTGATAACTTTTTTTTAGAATAATTGAAGACCTTGGTGGAAAAGGGTAATAAGCCACCTCTTACTGCAAAATTAGATTTTGATGTAAAATTTAGTCGAAGAAGGTAACAAGCCATCAGGCATGTTCAACTCAGCTATTAATAGTCCATAGAAGTCATAGTTTCGTTATTAGTTCAAATTATAAACGACCAAATCTATTGTAAGAAAGTCATAAGCCACATGTATTTCAAGGTGGCAGCCTCGTGTAGTGTAGGTGTGAAACGGAAATTGTTTGACTGTGACAGTGATAATACAACTTCTAATGTACTAATTAACTCAGATGACAGTGTAAAGGACATAGATTATGTCTGTGAAGACGAAAGTAGCAGCAGTAGCATGGATTCGGGACAAAATGTAAGAAAAAAAGTGGCTTATTTTCTTTGTGGCATACTCGTTGTAATCTAGTCTGACTGTATTATTGCAAATTTAACACCAAGAAAACGAAATTGTGTTTTGTGGCTCATTACCTTCTTCGTTCTAGAATATTCCCTATTAATTTTCAAAGAGGCAACGCAGTTCCAGAGGTATTGTTCCATCTCCCGAAAAGTCAACTCCATCACGTTGGAGAACTGTGAATATGCAGAGCAGGAAAAAGAGAAAATGAAGATGCGAAGAAATTTGGGTCATGATTATACCAATAACAAAGGAAAGGAAATATTGCCAAGAACATTGGGACCATCTTGTAAATGTTCCAAGAAATGCAGAGAACTTTTACTCAATAAAGAATTGGAAATGTTCAACGCTTTCTGGGAACTTGAGAATTTTGATAAGCAAAATGCTTACCTCTTTGGTATGATTAAGGATGTACCTAAAAAACGAACGTATCCTAGGAAGACTAAGAGGCAAATTTCTGCAAGACAAATTAAATACCAATATTCCATAAAACTAAATGGACAAGACGTACAAGTGTGCAAAAATGAGTTCCTTGTGTGTCATGGTTTGCTACATTTCAAAAAAACAGTGAATAATATATGTAAGCAAATCAAAGAAGGTCGTTAAACTCCAAAGCTAGATGGTAGAGGAAAACACAAAAACTGAACACATAAAATCCCGGATGACATGCTGAAGGGTGTTCACGATCACATAAAATCAATACCAAAGTATACTAGTCACTATAGCAGAAGCAAAATCTTCAAAAAGTTTACCTTAATCATGATTTATCGATATCCCCTCTACATAGAAGGTATTACTTACCATCGTCTTCTTAACGAAACATAAAATCTGTCAAAGAAGATTGTTACAGGAGAATATTCTGTTCACAACATATGTCAAAAAAGCACGAAAGAAAAATAAATGCCGTGGGTATCAGACTCCAGAGAAGCGCATGTGGTAAAACGAGAAGGTAGTGTGGCGAGGAAAACGCGATGACGGATAGATATAAAAGTAGTACATTACGTTGGTTTGGTCACATTGAGAGAATGAACAACGCATTATTAACGAAGCAAATAGGTACCGGGTGGTCGTAAAGTAACGAATAAATTCAATATCTCGTAAAGCACAATTTTTTTCAAAAATCGCTCGGACCCGTCGATTTTATATTTTTTCGGGGCATATTTTGCGACAAAAAAATTTTATACAGGGTGTCTCAAAAAAGACTTGCTAAAAAAATTTTTTTTTTCAAATTGCAACCCAATTTTTTTATTGCATTTTTGAATTGCCCTTACAATTCTAAACATTTGTCATGTGGCATGTGCTATACCTAAGTCCAAGCGTTTTGGAGTTATTCGCATTCAAAACTTAAAAATTGAAAAAAGATCATGAAGAAAACGAAAAATAAAATAATTTTTATAACGTTTTATTATATCGAAAACAAAGATTCGTAAACTTAAAAATAATTTTATTTCAGCAAATGTTCGAAATGTCCTCCGTTAGTCAACTGACAATAGCCTAATCGATCTACAAATTCCTGCTGCACATTTGGAACCATTTCGGGCGTTATTCGACGTATTTATTGACGGATGCGTTGTTTTAAATCATCATGCTGAAATAAAATTATTTTTAAGTTTACGAATCTTTGTTTTCGATATAATAAAACGTTATAAAAATTATTTTATTTTTCGTTTTCTTCATGGTCTTTTTTCAATTTTTAAATTTTGAATACGAATAACTCCAAAACGCTTGGACTTAGGTATAGCACATGCTACTTGACAAATGTTTAGAATTGTAAGGGCAATCCAAAAATGCAATAAAAAAATTGGGTTGCAATTTGAAAAAAACAATTTTTTTAGAAAATCTTTTTTGAGACACCCTTTCGCAAAATATGCCCCGAAAAAATAGAAAATCGACGGGTCCGAGCGATTTTTGAAAAGAATTGTATTTTACGAGATATTGAATTTATTCCTTACTTTACGACCACCCGGTATATGTGGGTGAGGTTAGAGGTAAGGCCGTGCTTGGTAGGCCGCGTAAAACTTGGTTGAATGTAGTAGAATGTATGACAAAGGAAAGAAAGGTAATGAGTTTTAAAAATAAAAGGGCATGTCAGAGACAAGGTATGAATCTTGCGGAAGCTTGGGAGGTGTGCGTAGATAGGAAATCATGGAGAAATATTGCGAATGAAAAATAAATAAGAGGCAGGGATTGTTTTGCCTACCCCACAAGGGAATGGCATGAAGGTTAAGTTAAGTTAAGTCAATATAATATTGGGTTCACGTTACCAAAAAGTGATACGTGTCGTGTGTATGATGAGCACAATATCCAGTTAGAAACACATAAGGGCAATGACACGAAAATAAGAGAAATATACACAGACTAGACTAGAGCCAGTTATATGCAGAATTTGTTGAAGGAGTATACTACGGAAGCTAAAGAATGTAATCAAAAGACTTTGTGTTGATTTACAGCAGGCTCTACCTTTTCTTGAACTTACAGTAGGAAAAGCCTTTTACCTTCGTAAAGCTTGAATGTACAACCCAAGCATTCACAACTGCAATATGGGCCATTATGTATATGTAGACCGAACACATTGCAAAGAGAGGGAGTGAAGAGGTATGTAGCGCCATATTGAAACATTACAATGACAACCTCCCAACGTCCAAAAATTTAATTGTCTTTACGGACAACAGCGCAGGCCAGAACAAAAACTGGACAGTTATGATGTTCAGGCTGCAGCTAATACGAGAAAAGGAATTTGAAAGCACTGAACAACATTTTTTGATATTAGGACACAGCCACTTCCCTTACGAAAGGGATTTCGCCCCCATAGAGAAACGAAAGAAATACCACCAGTGGGTGGCAGCTGTTAAAGAATCAAAACTCAAACAACCGTTTGAAGTCGCGTTGATGACACAAACAGATGTTTTCTCCTTCGATAGAATATTAAAAAACAGCGCGAAAATGACGTATACCGAAGACAAAGAAAATTTGGATTTCTCACATGTGCGATCATTCAAATTTGAATCGACTTCTCCGTATACAATGTACATAAAACATTTCTGTACAGAAGATTACAAAGAAATGAACGTGGGGAAAAGAGGAATAAAAACGAGTACCATATCATGTTAGTATAATCAAAGAGCATATTCGATTGAATGCAAAGATATTTGCCAGTCATTTTATGTGGATCTGGGAGTACTAAACAACGACGAAGTCAATACCGACGAAATGGGCAAAGCTGAGATGAAACACAGGACTAAAGACGAAGATGCTCAATAATCTCAGTATTTTGAATTTTCCTTCCATTTCATGTTTTTCTTTATGAGTTTTATAGAAGGTAATGTTTAATTTTGCATATAACTATACGACATAATTACATTTTCCTTTTAAAACAATTGCATTTTTTTTTCTGAAAAAAAGGAAGAAGCCACTAAACTTTCAACATTTTCTTCTCTTACGTCACTCGCAGAAAGAATGTTTCAATCTCCTTTGGAATTTCATAATATCCCACTATAAACATTAAATGTGTCTATTCAAAAATGTACACAAGTTCCGAGCGTGATTTCTCGATTTGAATGAAATTTTCAGACTAAGCTTCCTTGAAATTATCATTTTGTGGCTTATTACCCTCTTTCACCAAGATCTTCAATTATGCAACCTTTTTTTAGTTTTAAGTTAATTACGAAAATATGCAACATTGTAAAAACAGAAACAATAATCTATGTCAAACAGACGTTTAAAACTTCATGTCTGATAGAGGTTAATAGAAATGTAGTAATGCTAACTTAAAATGAAAAATTAATAGAAGTGAAATAATTTGAATTATATTATTATAAGTTTTCGTTATGAAAGAATAGTTCAAAAGTAAATTAAAAATTATTATTAATTTTATAAAAAAATTAATAATAATTTTTAATTTGAATTATAATTTTTTTAGGGTAACTATGCACCCTCTTTTTTATACGTTCATAACGAAAACAGGCAACATTGTAAAAACAAAAAATAATCTGTCAGAATGACGTTTAAAGCTTCATGTCAGGTACATATTACTATATACATGTTAACTTCCAAAGCCGCCCGCTTCTATAAGGTATCAATAATGCAGTATAACCATTTTAATTCATATTTAATTAATTTTTTAACTTACCTTGCGTTATATTAAGACTCTTTGTAAAGAAAAGTTTGGTAAAATTAAATTTTCTTTAAAAAATACGTTTCAACTTTTTCTTATAAAATTAATCGTTATTCAGATAATGAAAAAAATTGAACACTTAAATTCTGCCTTACGTCATATCAAAAAATTGCATAGAACATAATTAATCGATATGTTTAATGTCTATATCTACGTATTTTTGTATCTTTGAAATATGCAGCTATTTTATAAATATTTGACAAAAACCCAAAACTGTCCCTAATAAACCCCCTCTCCGCCACTGGATTTCACCAAAAATCTAATTAGCTCTAAGTCAAATTACAACAAGCTTAAATACAAAATTTTAAGTACGTGGGTATTTTCGTTCTGAAGTTACCATGGATACTAATATACATCCTACACAGACATTGAGACATACAGAGATCATGGCCGATCTTGTCGAAACTTGACCAAAAGTTGTAAAATAAGTTAATAAGTCGATTTCATGATAGTGAAAAACAGTCGATTGGATAATCTACATATGAATATGTAGATTAGAAGGTAAAAATGTATGACAGCTGACTGACTAACAACCCTAATTCCTCCTCCTAATCGTTCTTGAGTGCCTCAGCACATTAGATTAAACTTAGTCTGTTCAGAATCAGAATTATATTAACAAAAACATTTTTCTAACCTTCCGTACTAAGTTGGAGCAAAATTTTCCCATTTCTTAAAATTTGGAGACAGTACTAAAATAAGCAGTGCTGACACGCAAGCTGAGTGGTGGAGTGAATATAGCAAATCACATAAATAATCAACAATAATTAAGAATAGGGAGCAGATGGTTATGCTCAATATTATTAAGTAAAAGCGGTTCTTTTATAATTTTAAGGGTTTTCATTAATATAATGCAAAATTTTGGCGTGTTTCATTTTAGGAAAAAGCTTTTCAGCAACCTTATAATCTCATTTTAGGTGAAATTCAATCAACTGTTATAGATTAAAACGCCAAAAGACTGGCATTACGTACAGGTAATTACTTTATAACTATATAAAAGTTGGTTAAAGAAATGTAAAGTGAACTAATTTAACCCTCTCATGCGCCATGTCCTCAAATGAGAACATTTCATTATTTCATTGTAAATTATCGAAATACTTCTGGAAACTGCAATTTACCGTAGTAGATCATTCATAAAACTTTGAAAGATTATGCTATTGACCGCAAGATGACATAACAAGTTATTTAATAATTTTTGGAGCTCCATCAATTGCATTCTAACCTATGTTTCTGATATTGTGTGTGTGCCTCTGAGAATATCAACTTCAACATCGCGATTGCCTTTGATTAGGCCATTTAAAACGTAAGCAAAAATATTTTCAGTTGTCCCAATTAGTGTAGTTTTATGAACAAATAAATGTTTTCTCGATTATATATTTATTTGTCATAAATCTCGATTTTATTGTATGTCCTCACTTGAGGACAATGTTCAATAATGGCAGTAAAGTTTTTGTCCTCAGATGAGGACATATACATGTCAAATTTTCGTATTTAGCTATTTTCATGCATTTTCTTATTTCTATTACAGCTAATTATGGATAAACAAGAGAATGCATTGTCGAGTGAACCTGGTTGCAGCCATCAATTAGCACAGGGAAGTTCTATGCCAAAACCACTGTCCAAAAATGAGCTGGAAAGTCTCCTATATAGTTCCTGTGAAGATGAATATGAAAAATATGAATCAGTAGAGTCTGCATGAAAAGGAGAAAGCTATACACATGGGCATTAAAGAGAAGAATAAATATAGGATGCGAATGGAAAATAAGGAATTAAGGGATCAAAGGCGAATATTAGCTGAAGACAAACTTGAGTCTCTAATTTATAATGACTTGTCAGAAGATGAATTTGAGTTTTCAGAAAGTGAAGAAGAGTATTTGCCAGAATCAGAAGGAACAAGTTCAAGTGACAGTGAATCAGAGCACCTAGAAGAAGGTAATATTAACGGGGGAGAAACAAAGCTAAATAAGCAAAAGACAAATAATGTATCAAACACGCAAAAGGCAAATAAGCAGAGCAACAAAACCAAAAATACTTCTATATGGACTTTGACAAGACCAACACCTTTGGAATACTTTCATTACTTTTTCCAGAAGATTTTTTACGAGAAATTGTGTTTCAAACCAACCTTTGTGCTCATAATAAAGTCTAAATGAATTGAAAATTTATTTCGGAATTACCATAATGATGACCTATATTAAATACGAATACGTCATTATTGGTCATCAGAAGGAGGTTTACGAATGACATTTATTTCAGAAGCAATGAGCCAAAAGAGGTATGAAGAAATTACGAGGTATTTGCATTTTATGGATGATGATACCATTAGCGAAAACAATACAGACAAACTGATTAGAGTACGTCCTGTTTTGAACCAGCTTCACGATACTTTTCATTCCGCCGTCCTGCCTGAATAGTATATGTCGGTGGATGAAATGGTTATACCATTCAAGGGGCGTTCAGGTCTAAAGCAATACTTACCCAAAAAGCCACACAAGTGAGGTTATAAGGTTTGGGTTCGTGCAGGTACATCAGGGTATGCATATTGTTTTGAAGTTGTTAAATGACAAGCTGGAAAACGGGAAGCTGTTTCAGAAGCAGGCGCTTCAGGTGATGTTGCCTTGAGAATGTGCCACGATATAAAGGACCAAAACTATAAAATACATGCCGATAATTTATTCTCGAGCATAACTCTGGTCAAACAGCTTACAAAGGATAAGATTTGGTATTTAGGCACAGTGAGATTGAACAGACTTCAAGCAATAGATAAGGTGCTGGCATTAGAGAAGACATTAAAGGTAGGAGGCCGAGGCAGTTATTCTTTTGCTACATCACAAGATAATATCACAGTGATAAGATGGTTTGATAATAAGTTGGTTCATACAATTTCAAATTATGCTGGAGTACATTTAATTGATTCTGTTACACGAAAAAGGACGTCCTAGAAGTGCAACTCCTCCTAAAGTAAAAAAGGGGCCTAGAAAAATTGTACTGACAGACAAAAAATTTGATAATGGACCACATTACCCCAAGAAGACGGAAGATAAAAATGCAAGTCGATGTAAGAATTCCTACTGTATAAGTAAAACTAGGTATATATGCATAAGGTGTGATATCGCGTTATGCCCAGAGTATTTCCAAGAATTTCATACTCGAAAGTGATATCACTTCTTGTCTATTTTGCGTATTTTGATTATAATTTGACTATTTATTATATTTTTTAGCTTCAGTGTTTTTTAGATTATTTTCTTTATTTTACTTATTTCTTAATAATAAAATCATTTATACTATGTTTTAATTATTTATTTATAATAATCTGCATTCAATTTTGTCCCCATATGAGGACGTCGGTAAAATAAAGTTCAGGGATTTTGTTCCCATATGAGAACAAAAAAAAATGTCCATAAAATGTTCTAATTTGAATTTGAATTTTTTTTTTACAATTTTTGAGGGCAACTGAACATAATACAAACACAAAAATAATATTATATTTTATTTTCTGATGAATGTAAAAAGTTGCGCATGAGAGGGTTAAAATTATTCACAAAATTGGGGTATGTGATTATATTGAACTGAACACTCATATAAGGTTTGTCTCTAATCTATCGAATCGAGTCCATAATAAAAAGTCAGTTAAAAATAAACGCGAATAACATTGAAGTAGTAATTAATTACTTATCCGTCATTTTACCTTACAGATTTTTCACATAATTACGAAGTAAATCATAAATCTAAGTGTGCATACACAATTGCCAGTTTAGCATATCAATAGTAAAAATAATAATGAAATAATTTTTTTTGCGAAGATTATTATTAAAATCTCCCAGAGAAAATATTCTTTTAGTAATTAAGGATAAATTAATCTCTAACTCATGTTTCCTCTTCAATTCATAATGAGATTGCATCTATACTAATTTAGATTGGAATTAAATAATAAAGTATCTAGATAATTTAATTTCGTATACCTAGCGACACCTTTTGTCGTAATAAAGAAACAAACACGAGATTAAATTGTATGCGATGCATAATCTAGCTTAATTCAAATTCATACTACATAATTGAATTTTCTCCTTGAATTAATAACAGTAACAAAAACTATGTCAGTATATAAAAACATTATGATTTAGCGTAATAAATAGATTAACATATAATCATTAAATTTAATCTTTGAACTTGAAATCAAACTTGAATATGTATCAAGGTTTGTTAAAATTTATCAATTTTTTTTTAGTGTAATTTAAACAAATACATAACAAATCTTATCACAGTACATGTTATGATAATTACAATTGTTAGTAAAAAAAATTAAACTTATCATTAGAAGGTCGTAAGTGTACTTCCTGAAGAATTAATTTTATTTGCGATACAGCGATAAAACGTAATTCAAAGTTCAAGTGTTACTAATTAGTTATCCAAACTGTTCACTTATAGCTGAGGTTGTGTAATTAAGTAAAAAATTAGGAGATTGTGTTCATGTCTAAATTAATTAAAAAAAATTAAATAAATTTTCGTTCCTAGAAATTAGTCGCGACACAATACGTAGAATAGGAATTTCACTGCAAGCACGTAGGTTTGCAATCCTGTTTCAATAATTATTTATATAGAAAAATTTATATAATTTACATTGTCAATTCCATAGCCTACTTGGTAGTTTAGTTTTATGTTCAGAACAGCACATAAATTGATTCGAACAAGCACATTAGAATTCAAGATGAAAATCTGATAAGATCTCTTGAGGAAATCGTAAATTATAACTGTATGCGTCAGTAATTATTTAATGATAACATTTTCGGTGAAAAATTAGTAAAATTAATTGATGATTAAATCAACTGTTATTTCTGACAATGGGCAATGTCAAAAAAATCATTTATAGCGTTGGGAATAGTATTGTAAATTAAATATGATTATATAGTATGTGCACAGAATACGCTTTAATGTTAATGTGTTCTGGAACATTATGTCAATTGACAGCTTAAGCTATTAGATACGGAAGCTTAACTAACAGAATTCCCAGTAAAATTATTAATGCACCGCCGAGAAACATCTTCTCCTCTTCACATTAAAGGCTATTTTTATTCCACACACGATTTTAGACTGATTTAATATTTTTTCAGAACATTTTCAAATTTTCAGAAATGTCCCTGATTACTGTTATAAATCAGTAGAAAACGCGTTTATTTATAGTATTATAACACGAAGGAGGCCAAGTAAAATAATTATGCCTTTTAATTCCATAAAGATTGCACACAAAAATCAATTTGAATTTACATATTCACGTACAGTTAGTAATATTAATTACAATTGCAAATAAATGCAGTAATTAAATATAGTTTTTAAAGTAAAATAGATTTAAATAAAGCAATTAACTAATGGAAAATAGTCATGTTAGTGACATCTCGTGAAGTTTAACTACAACACGTACTAATCTATTATAGTAGATTAAAACAAGATTAAAATTAAACCGAATATAAATTGGTTTATGTAGTTTTATCACTGAATAATGCAATTAAATAAAAGTATGTTCTATTAAATTATTTTAATGGATGTGGTTGTACCTATTCGATATTAGCTAATTACTAAATTTATTCGACCATATTTCATGCTAAACCATAAATATTTATTACATGTTAACCGTTATTTATTTACAATTTTATGTATTCATTAATTTAAATTGAAATCAATTCCTTTTTGAAATAAAGCTTTTATACTCATAAAACATATGGAAAAGTAAACATTATCAGGTAATCACCTTTTCTCTTTTTTTTAATTATTGTGATCCAAACAGACTGACTAATCTAAAGCACTTAGGAACTTACAAGGATACATAGGGAGATGTTGTATTGCCTACGAACGACTACCTTAAATTTTATATCATAAGTGAGAGGAAAATAGGAACTAGGTAGTCCAGCGTTGAGAAGCTTTGTAGAGAAATGTAGATTGTGCCCGTTTGGTACGACAAGTGGAGATTTGTACTGCATACTGACATTGAGTAAAAAAAGTTTTCAGTCAACGATACTGATGATGTGAATGAACGATCTGAGCAAAAGTGGCCCGAGATGGCGTCAAAGAATCTCACCAACACAATTGATATTGTAATGCGGATAGTAAAAAAACGCTCAAGGAACAGGATACCAGAGCTTAAAGACAGGTCATGTATAACCCTAATCGATTTTTTATAAATGCGGTTAATGAGAGCGTATTAGAGAGCGTATCAATCCATAAATGAGATTAAACATCTAGATAAAGTCGCATTTTTACCTTATGTTGTTGCAAAATAACATATTGTTGAGATCTGAAGATAAAGTCTAATCCCTAATGTAGAAGTAGAGTCTGACAACTTAAGATGAGAGCGTTCCATACTTACAAGCAGAAGTGATTCAACTTAGTTAGCGGACAAACGGCTCTGTTAAGATCCTGACGTCACCATCCACTTTATTCTACAATTTTAGAATTTACTACAGAATATTTAAAGTGTTATTTACTGTGTGGTAGGCAACACATGGTACCTACGGCTATAAAATATGCAGCCTTATAGAAATTCTGATTTTGAAACACTTTTAACCGCTTTGTTGAAAAATGGAATTTAACTAGTTTTCCTTTTTATCTTCCAACCTACATATACATATGTAGGTATAGAAGGTTATGCAATCGACTTTTTTTAACTATCGCTAAATCGACTTATTAGCTCATTTTACGACGTTTGATACCGTTTCGACCGTGGGACGGACAGGTGTGTGTGCGTGCGTGGGCGCGCGTGTTTTGGTGCGTTCCTCCGTGCGTGTGTCTGTGCCTGTGCCTGTGTCTGTGTCTGTGACCGTGTCTGTGTCTGTGTCTGTGTCTGTGTCTGTGTCTGTGTCTGTGTCTGCGTCTGCGTCTGCGTCTGCGTCTGCGTCTGCGTCTGCGTCTGCGTCTGCGTCCGCGTCTGTGTCTGCGCCTGTGTCTGTGTATGTGTCTGTCTGCGTCTGCGTCTGCGTCTGTATCTGTGTCTGTGTCTGTTCGTGTCTGTCCGTGTCCGTGTCTGTCCGTGTCGTGTCTGTCCGTGTCCGTGTCCGTGTCGTGTCCGTGTCCGTGTCCGTGTCTCGTGTCTGTGTCGTGTCCGTGTCTGTGTCCGTGTCCGTGTCCGTGTCCGTGTCCGTGTCCGTGTCCGTGTCCGTGTCCGTGTCTGTGTCCGTGTCCGTGTCCGTGTCGTGTCCGTGTCCGTGTCGTGTCCGTGTCCGTGTCGTGTCCGTGTCCGTGTCCGTGTCCGTGTCCGTGTCCGTGTCCGTGTCCGTGTCGTGTCGTGTCCGTGTCCGTGTCGTGTCGTGTCCGTGTCGTGTCCGTGTCGTGTCGTGTCGTGTCCGTGTCGTGTCTGTGTCTGTGTGTGTCTGTGTCTGTGTCTGTGTCTGTGTCTGTGTCTGTGTCTGTTGTCTGTCGTCTGCGTCTGCGTCTGCGTCTGCGTCTGCGTCTGCGTCTGCGTCTGCGTCTGCGTCTGCGTCTGCGTCTGCGTCTGCGTCTGCGTCTGCGTCTGCGTCTGCGTCTGCGTCTGCGTCTGCGTCTTCGTCTGCGTCTGCGTCTGTGTCTGTATCTGTGTCTGTGTCTGTGTCTGTGTCTGTGCCTGTCCGTGTCTGTGTCTGTCCGTATCTGTCCGTGTCCGTGTCTGTCCGTGTCTGTCCGTGTCTGTGTCTGTGTCTGTGTCTGTGTCTGTGTCTGTGTCTGTGTCTGTGTCTGTGTCTGTGTCTGTGTTTGTGTCTGTGTCTGTGTCTGTGTCTGTGTCTGTGTCTGTGTCTGTGTCCGTGTCCGTGTCCGTGTCCGTGCCTGTGTCTGTGTCTGTGTTTGTGTTTGTGTCTGTGTCTGTGTCTGTGTCTGTGTGTGTGTGTGTGTGTTGTGTCTGTGTCTGTGTCTGTGTCTGTGTCTGTGTCTGTGTCTGTGTCTGTGTCTGTGTCTGTGTCTGTGTCTGTGTCTGTGTCTGTGTCTGTGTCTGTGTCTGTGTCTGTGTCTGTCTGTGTCTGTGTCTGTGTCTGTATCTGTGTTTGTGTCTGTGTCTGTGTCTGTGTCTGTGTCTGTGTCTGTGTCTGTGTCTGTGTCTGTGTCTGTATCTGTGTCTGTGTGTCTGTGTCTGTGTCTGTGTCTGTGTCTGTGTCTGTGTCTGTGTCTGTGTCTGTGTCTGTGTCTGTGTCTGTGTCTGTGTCTGTGTTGTGTCTGTGTCTGTGTCTGTGTCTGTGTCTGTGTCTGTGTCTGTGTCTGTGTCTGTGTCTGTGTCTGTGTCTGTGTCTGTGTCTGTGTCTGTGTGTGTCTGTGTCTGTGTCTGTGTCTGTGTCTGTGTCTGTGTCTGTGTCTGTGTCTGTGTCTGTGTCTGTGTCTGTGTCTGTGTCTGTGTCTGTGTCTGTGTCAGGTGTCTGTGTCTGTGTCTGTGTCTGTGTCTGTGTCTGCGTCTGCGTCTGCGCCTGCGTCTGCGTCTGCGTCTGAGTCTGTGCCTGTGCCTGTGTCTGTGCCTGTGTCTGTGTCTGTGTCCGTGTCCGTGTCCGTGTCCGTGTCCGTGTCCGTGTCCGTGTCCGTGTCCGTGTCTGTGTCTCTGTCTGTGTCTGTATCTCTGCCTCTGTCGCTATCTGTGCCTGTGTTTGTGTCGGTGTCAGTGTCTGTGTCTGTGTCGGTGTCTGTGTCCGTGTCCGTGTCCGTGTCCGTCCGTCTGCATCTGCGTCTTCGGCTGCTTGTGTGTCTGTGTATATGTACGGGTGCGTGTGTGTGCGTGCGTGCGTTCGTTCGTGTGTGCATGCCGTGGGTGTGTGTGCGAGTGTGCGATGTGCAAGTCAGATGTTCGTACATGGAATTTTGTGTTTAAGCCTGATTTCATACATAGATCTTATACTTATAAATTAATCATGTCCTGTATAATTTTTTGATACGTAATTTGACGACACAAAAATTCGTAATGTGGAATGGAAAACATACTCTGTAAAGATAATTTAATTTTACATTTCCTTTCTTTGTAAGGCTTTCTAATCCAAACCCAGATAAGCTTGAAAGGTTAAATAAATGAAAATGAAAATACTTAATTTGTATGGTCTAAATTTTTATAGAAGCGGGCGGATTTTGATTTTTTTTTTAAATTAGTGTCTTGATGTCTTCTATGTGACTTGAAAGAGTATTTGAGTTTTAAATCTGTGGTAATAGCAGAACATGTTTTTTTGATAGGTCGAAAAGAAGATTGAGAGATCGCTGAACTTCACCACTTCGAGTTACAGAATTTATTCCACTTAGAATATCCACCCTGGATACAATGGCGTGGTTTAAAGAATCCACCATGCACATCAATACACTAAGAACAAGATTCCCCAATTCCTAACACTAAAAACAACAAAATAACTAATGTTCGATTACCTTTTTTTCTTTGAATGAGCCGTAATTAACGCAACAATAACAAAAAAAAATGTACCTAAAAGATAATCGTACTTGTCTTGGCTCACCAAAATTTAAATCTAATTCTTACGTATTACATTAATCAATCCTTTTTCGGTGCGGTAGTTGTAGTCCATATGATCTGCTTTCGATAATCCTTTTTAAAATCTTAGATATACTATGCATAAAACACAAGCGGTACCCGTATTCGCCCTACGCACTCGGTTGTAGTACTCACTAACGCAGTGTCTATGGTTTGTTCACTCGCACACCGGGTATAGGGGATCTTTAGCCTAACATTACATCACCTTATGCTGTGATGTTTGCCCTTTCAAAACGTTTATCACAATGAAAAATGGTTACTTCCATGTGCACATTAAAGTTCTTATTTGCTTTTATACAATCAATTTAGTATTTCTAACGATTGTACAGATTCAATGTCAAAATTTACAAACTTTTAGTTCGATCACTTAAATGGCTACCTTCACTTTTCTTTATAATAATATTAGGTCACGCGTCCCACAATTGCACACTAATAACAAAATATTTGCTGTGGTAACTTATTTGTGAATGTCTATACGATTTATTCCCTTATAGATTAATGCAGTCGCTATATATGCTCTCCTAACACTATAATTTTCACAAATAAACTCCTGCACTAACAATTATAATGGTTATGCAACTCGCGCGACTCGTACTCAAGCTCTGTTCGAACTATCTAAAATCTCTAACCAACTAATTAACCCCTCAAATTTTACACTCGCTTATATACCTTCTGTCCGCCATGCTGCCAATACGTCACAATAAGTTCGCGCTAAGATCAAAATTCACCTATCCCAATTGAGTATTTCGCGCGTTTCTGTGCCGAGTGGAAGGTTCCATCGTGGAAGAAGACACGAACAATGCGAAATAAACTTAGCTATCTTGAATTACTTTGTAAATTTACTAACAACTTTGCGAAGAAATGGCAATTATATTCACACTGTAGGTTAACCAGATTATATGTCAACTTTCTATGCAAATCTCACATGTAGGTGAATTCTACTTCCGCACAATTCACGAACTCCCTCACATTCTATCAACTTCATTCTTGAACATGCATTAAATTTCCTATTGCACCAAAAATTTCTACAAGCAAAAATATGCATCCATGCTCCCTACTGCACGTTAATACAATATCAATATAACATAAACTCACTCGCTCATACGTCTACAACCATTTATTTAGTCCAAATACCTTTATATACAGTAGCCAGAAGACTAGTAGCTTTACCAGTGCCGTATCAATAAAAATTTACCCGAAACATTATTTCTCAACCAAATTTAACGATTTTAACACGAAAATCTTTCTGCAGCATTCAAATATTCCTTCACACGATAACCAATGCCTCACTAAATTCCAGTGGCGTATCAATCACATCAACTTACATTACGCATACACAAAAAAATTCTTTTCGTGTAAACTCACTTCAGCTACATTCAAAACACGTTACATACGTTATCAAAATACTACACATACACGGTGCATCAAAATAACCTTACATCTTTTCAGTTAGTATGTCTTTGTTTCAAATACCTGGTTTACTTAATATTAATAATAGATATTTCTATTTCATTTAATGGGAATACAAGTTTCGTTAAAATAAAACTAAATGACCTTTCGCTTCATTACGTCTTATGCAACCTTTATGTTACTGCTTATATACTCAAAACTTCTCATAAATGTTGTTGGTTTTCTAACTAAAGTACTCAGAAACACTTAGGACGATGGATAGACGGATATTGAATTGCCAAGAGACGAACGGCTACCTTAAATTTTTCATACCATAAGTGAAAGGAAAACAGGCACTATGAAGATCATCCCAGAGTTTAGAAGCCGTGTAGAAGAATTTGGATTGCGCCCGTTTGGTACGAGAAGTTGATATTTGTTCTGCATGTTGATGATGAGAATTAGCGAACCGAGTATTTCTAGAAAAGGTGGTCCGAGATGGTATCAAAGAATTCAGCAGCGCAATAGCCATTGTAATACCGATAATACAAAGAAAGAACTGAAACAACTCTTCTATGCTCAAGGTACTGTATGTTAGTAGTTAAGGACGGGCCATTTATAAACCTAATCGCTCTTTTTTGAATACAATCAACGATATCGAGAGCGTCTTGGGGAGCGCTAACCCAGAGGTAAGAATTATATTCTAGATTTTGGTTTTTGCGAATGTATAACTCCATGCCCATGGGGATGACTACAAATACTGAAACAGCAATGGTTGCGGACGAGGACGACTTAAAAAAATATTCACGACTTAAATCACCCGAAGGTGCTATCCGTATTGCGAACAACAGAGGAATTAGGGACAGTAGAATAACAAATGTTTCTGCACTATGACCAGCAGAAATAGTACTAGATGAATATTGGAGACAATTAGTGTTATGAAAATTGAAATCTTCCAAAATTGAGATATCGAAAAAAGAAAACTGAGACAGTCAACTTAGAAACTTATGTAATTAGGATATCTATAAATGCAACAGTAAGATTTTACAAATTTAGGATCAGTATGTTTAAACCCTATCACGCCTAATTTTTTATTCTTCAAGTAACAAATCCTCTTGCAAGCGATGCTGCCATTGAGATAGGCACACACTGCTACTTTGTGTCGAAAGTTAGAGTCAACATTTTATTGGGAAAATTGCAAGTCGGGTGAATCGGAGCTTTCAGAGGAGGCTTGTGTTTCAAATAGAAACAAAATGTCAGGTTGTAGTTGTTTAAGTTGTTGGTGAATAGCATTGAAATTATACCTGATACCGCGGATGGTGCAATAACGAATCAAAAGTTTTTTTTAAATTTTAGACTTTTAATCCTATAGGAAGAAAGTACGTTTATCTTCACGTCTTCATACTCTAACCATCTTCCGAAATCTAGAGTCTGGGATACATTAGAGTAGTGTTGTTCATCCGATAGGATCTAGGTTGACGATTACTCAAAGCTAGTACAATTAAGGTGTTCAACATATTCGTCTTAACTTTTGCCAAGCCTTTGCCCTTATTATTTTGGAACTACCGTTAAGTAGGTTAATATACGTATGAGCATCGATACCTTTCTGCACGTGCCAAGGCAACAGTGAGCGTGAAATCGAACTACATCATTACTCCACTATTCAAGATAACATTAGATGTTTCTGTTGTTTGAAATAACCATTTCGGCAATACCTTAACTGGTATTATGAATAAACTGCAATGAACTACAACGGAGAGTTTCACCAGATTTTTTCAAACTTGGGTTACATATGAAAGAAAATCGTCTGTTTTCAATTTTCAGTATGTTTGTTATACAGTAGTGAAGTGTCTAAAGTAACACCATAGTATTTTGGAATGAAATTATGTTCCAATATGATACTATTATAATTAACCCTTAGAGTTCACTTCTTTTCATTATTGTTTAAATCAGGGATTCCCAAACTATTTTGGGCCAGACACCCCTTTCCCAAAATGAACGATACTTCAGAACCCCATAGCCAAATTACTTTGAAAATCCTATCTCTAGTTTTTTTCCTATTGATACAAAATACTTACCAATTTCAAAACTTTGCGGTTGGTGAGTAAACTTGACATCATTTTTTATAAATAGACATAACATTCAGTATATATCAAGTATAATTAATAATTCTTAATACAAATTACGTAAAAACACTTAAGTAGGTAATTATTTTTGAAAAAAACATTAAAATCGCAAAGTAAAGATCAAAAAAATAAAAAATTCAGTGTGATGGATGAACCTGGTGACTTTCTACCAATCTAGCTAAGTCTGGTTCAACATTGGTGTTGCAGCCTTAAACTTCCGCGTTCGTTGATTTTCAAACGGTTTCTTTGTTTTGTCAAAATGTTTGTAACCACACTGAAGCCTCTTTCGACTAGGTATAATAATGGAAAAGCGATGAGGTGTTTTTCAGCAATGTTCCACAATGCAAGATACTGTTTTTCAATGTTGCGTTACAACCAGAACTTCTGATAGACTTGATTGAACTTCTGCTTAAGCTCTTCGGACAGTGCTGATGATGATCAGCTCTTCTTGCATTATCACATTGGCTTCTTCCATGGCTGTGATATTGTACGGATTTATTATCCATTGAGGAATTTGTAAATTTAAGAGTTCCTCAAACTTCTTAGTAAAATCCTTGTGTAATGCGTCCAAGTGAGTGACGTATGATAACATAACATCGTCTTCAAGCATTTCTGGTAATTTTGACAAATGCGGAAACTGTGAATATTCTTTTCTGCTTAAATTTTGTTTATAAAGGATAAGTTTACCCAAAAAGGCCGATATTATTGATTTGTTTTAATCAAGTTGAGATCGTCACCCTGCAGTTGCAAATCAACTTGGTTAAACATACCAAAGATATCAGTCAAGTAATAAGTATCTGTTTTACAAATGTTCAGATTTTCTTTCAAATTTGGCTCTTTTTCTTGTAAAAACTCCGACACAGATTCTAAGATGGCTGAAAATCTTGCTAAGCAAGAGCCTCTTGATAGCCAGAAGTAACCGAGTAAGGTCGTTTTCCTCACATAACTGAGCAAATAACCGAAAGTTCAAAGAATTGTTTGAATCTTGTTGACAGCATTTATATACATATTGTAAAGACTGGTGCAATCTAGGACTCATAATTTTTTGCTACTAAATGCTGTCTGTGAATCACGCAGTGAATGACCAGTACCACGACCTGAAAAATCGGTTCTCCTCTTGTGTCAGTCTCTAAATATGTAAAAAGCAGTTCTTGTTACATATTTTCATCTTTAATGTAAAGGAACGTATCATAACAACGGAGCTTCATTGTCGGGTAATGTAGACTCGTCCAACTGGAGAGAGAATCTGTTGGTCTGTAAGAAATTGCATAAACTGTTTTCCACGTCGCGACCCATCTCGTCTATTCGTCTCTGACCGGTGTTATTGCTCAAAGGAATTCTCTTTATAATATCATGTGCGGGCTTGTGCAATACATTGTTGAGGACCTCCGCAATGGCTGGTAAAATAAGCTGCTCTCCAATTGTGTGGGGTTTCCCCGACTTCGCTATTAATAAAGATATATTATAGGACGCGCGTAAACCATCAACGTCTTGCATAGATGATGACGCAAACATCGATCTTATGGATCGCCTCTTCTCTAGTTTTTCTTTAAGTGCTTGAAAGAATGACAAGGGCTTACTTTTTTTTGTCAGCATGTACTCTTGATAAGTGGCCCTTCATTTTTGAAGGCTTCATGGCATCGTTACTGAATACTTTTTTACATATGAGACACATCGGCAAGTGTTGATTTGATAGACATGGAAGAAATCCAAACTTCAAGTAGTCCAAACTGTATTGTCTGCATTTTTTTTCGTGTCTGCCATCATTAAACTTGCAGTAAACCTGCACATCAAAAAAAATGTTTAAGAAACTACTTAAAAAAAACAACAATAAAACTGTTAAATTTGCACACGAGCTTATTTTTATCACACCTAGGTACTGGATGTTTTTTAGGTATGCTCACGAACTTACTCATTGATAAACTTGGATAGTATAGAAAATTTGTGTTAGGTACCAATCTGCGTAAGAAACGAAAACAAAGAAAATTGAACGTTTATAATTTTAGGTAACCACTTTTCTAAAGTAATTTCAAAAAATATTAAGACGTTTTTTTGGTACGTAAGCTGTTACTCTTTCATGAACTGCAGAAATGTATGGTTAGGCTATTAACGCCCGTAGGTAACTAAGCACTTTGTAAATTCTTTTTCAATCACTTTATTTAACTATGTAATCACTTTGTAATCTCTTGAAATAAATTGGCAGATGAGTGTATTATCATTCAAGCTCCAACGAATTTCAAAACGCAAATGAACTTTCAACCAAGTGCAAGTTGTATAGTAAAATATCAGAAGCATGTTTGGACTTGAACTTGATCATGATTTCGTACGTGTTAAATCGCGCATATGCGTCAAATTTTAAAAGTACAACAATGATGCTTCCTACCAAAATATTAGTCATTCTTATACCAAGTTGGTACACGTAATACAACTCATACAGTATCTTGAAAGTTTCAAATAAGAACTTGTGTTAATTAATAGGGATCGATTTTTAGACCTCGTCGACTCCCAAAATCAGTTTTCATTTATGTCGACCCCTGGGAAACCACTTTGGGGATCCCTGGTTTAAATGAAAGCAAGAAACTTCAGTTTTGTTTCGGGACATTGATATTATGTTAGTAGGTGAATGCCAAGCAATCCGACTAGATGAATTATCTTGAATTGGTTTGTGGTAAATCACTAGCATATAAATTGAATAACAATGAATCATGTACTGAAACTTGAGATAGACCATTGGTAAAATTTCTCAATTTACATTTTTCAACCAATAAAATCCTGAAATCTTATATGCGATAACATGGTTTCAAAGAATTGAACCATTTTATCACACGATCTTTCCAAACGGTTAGGTAAGCAACAGTAAGATAAACAAAGGCCGAACCAGTTTTAAGTTTCCTTTGAAAACCATTTTCAATACGTGTATTTAAAGCTAATACTTGATCACAACAATTTTTGTTTTCTTAGAAACCAACTTGGAATACAATTATACAAGCATGTCTAAATTCCACGATAAAAAAAGCTTCTCCAAAACTTCATAACTAACATTTTAATGTTGAAATTGGTTTGCAACGTATAGCATCGTGCCGATTTTTTTCTGGTTTCGCAATAACTTGGGCTTTTTTAAACTCAGGTGGAATCATCTTGGAAGAAAATTATTATTGAAGAAGGATCGTAACCAGTTTAATCCAATAACCGGTTATTTTTCGACTTTTAAGGAATGAAATAATATACTGAAGTTTCTCTACTGAAAAAGGACTGGAAAATTCTTCAGACTATGGAGTATTTTTCCTTTTAATCTTTAGTATTCTTTTCAATTCCAATCCTTATATATAATCAACAGAATTCGATAAATTTACTCTTATTTGTGAAAACAAATTTTGGTTTATGCCAGAATTAGAAGGTTGTGTTCTTTTGTGTTAGACAATTTATTGAGTAAAGACCACCAACTTCCGCTGGAGTGTGTAAAATTCATACTTGGTAGAAGTAAACTACAAGGTAGATGGAATTGCTAGAGAGAAAAGTTGATACTACAGCCTTGCTTCACAATGAACGATGCACACTTCAACATGACAGTGTGCCAGTTGACAATGCAAGAATAGCCTCTGCAATGACTTACTGTTTCATCCGGCTTGAATACATAAAGAATGGACACGCTTTCACACCAGAGAACAGTTAATGCTAGACATAGTAACCAATTGTGAGTCAATTCCATGAATTTGATTAATAATCCTTTCTGATTCACTGCTTAATTGGATGTTCGGAGTTATTGAAAAACGAGGTCATCAGACTAGATATGAAAATAAACATTTATTTATTTAATTCTATTTCTAAGGGCGCCGCTAATCAAATGCCGTATGGGACAGACCCACAGGATTGGAAGAATTTCTCAGAAATTGATTATTGTCGACACAAATGGATACTGAATTGTTGAAGTATCGTGTTAGCCATTTTTAAGGTTTAACAGTCAAGTAAACCACAGTATTGAAGAATTTCTAGTTGTAGAAAGTGGTAGTTAGTACCATGAATAGTAGCCAAAAATAGTGATTTCCAAGTCCCACAGGAGAGTAAAATAAAACTAACCTTCCAGTTTATAAAAAAAAGGGAACATACTCAGCCTAAACTATTTGCTCAAGTTTTAAAGCCAGGAAATAAGCATTGGTTTAATTGCATCAGTAGTATTAAATTCCTGTAAATACTCAAAACATCTTAGCATTCGTGTTCATTAAAAGCAAGAAGCCTCATTATATCCTTTAATCAAATTGCAATGAAACAGAACTAATGAAACGGAAGGTAAAGCGCCTGTAACGCGGCGACCAACAATGCAGCAAACTGCACATAAGGTTGCATAACATACAGTACATAATATGTTTAATATCGACACTAATTATTAAAATGAATGAATGGTACGGATCTTGTTGTGCGACATCAAGTTTTATAACACAAGCGTTAACGATAGCGTTTGCTCACTATCATGTTTCTATAAAGAAATGTTGTACGTACTACTGAATCTTAAATAATAATTCAATAAAAATCAAATTTGTGCCCAAACGGAATTTTAGAATCAACAGAATGGATGTTAATATTTCTCTCCAAACAATAGGAGACAAAAAGTTGGGGTAAAGCCGAATCTACACCGCAAGAAAAATAATAATGTAAAGACAACGTGACGGATGAAAACAAAACTGAGCGTAAATGAAAGAAAAAAAAGTAATAAGAAACCCACAAGTCTACTAATAATAAACATAACATAATATAAACATTCACTCCATTCCCTTACGGGGTAGGCAAAACAATCCTTGGCTCTTATTTATTTCTCATTTTATCATACATTCTACTGTATTCAGTCAAGTTTTACGAGGCCTATCAGGCCTGGCCTAACCTCTAACTTCACCCACATATGTTTTATTAGCCTTGCGCTGTTCATTCTTTCGACGTGACCAAAACAACGCAGTGTACTACTTTTTTTACCTATCTATCATAGTCTTTTCTTCGCCGCACTCCTTCATTATACATTCATTCTTCATGTTATCCCTTCTCGTTTTAAGGCCCGCGCTTCTCAGTAATCTCATACCCACGGCATTTATTTTTCCTTCACGCTTTTTTTGTCATACTCATGTCTCACTTCCATACAGTCTGACGAGAGAAACACGCCATTACAGATTGCTCCTTTCATAGCTATGCTCATGATTTCGTTTTCATAATCGTCCACATACTTGCAATAATTTTCCTTTCAGCATTAACCTGTCCTCCAATCTCGCCATCCATTGTACCCTCTGCAGTGAACATTCTACCCAGATATACCAACTCGTCCACTTGTTCCACAATTTCGGCATGCAAGTAAGTATTCTACTCTCCTTTCACCTTCCTGATTGAACATCACAACCTTAGTTTTGTTCACGTTTACCTTTAGGTCCATGCTCTCACAGACTACACCGAACTTCCTCAGAGCAGTTTGTAGCTCATCCGCATTGTCACTGAATAAGACTGCTTGCCTAACACATTTGTCCATGTATAAATTGAATAACCACGGTGACATCACATAGTCTTGTCACACTCCTTGCTCAATATTAAAGTATTCTCTCACACCTCCTCTCACCCTAACACATGCTCGGCTACCGTTATATACTGCCCTTATTCCATTTGTTAGAACTTTACTTACGCCATATTCATTTAATATTTCCCACAGCTTCTCCGCATTCACTCTGTCATATGCTTTCTCCCGATCGCACAAAACACATAGTACAGCTTCTTTTTTACACTTAAATACTTTTCGATCACCTGCACATCCCAAATTTTAGTACTTTACTAGTACACTGAGCAGACTTATTCCTCTGTAGTTTTTGCAATTGCTCTTGTTCCCATTACCCCTACACAATGGTAAAGTGATCGCGCTCTTCCAATTACTCGGCATTTTTCCACACTTAAGACATACAAGTCACCCGACTTGCAATTTCCTCAATACCATCTTCACTCTAACTTTCGATATAAAGGAGGCGTATGTGCGTACATCAAGGACAGAATTTCTTGTAAGAGGGTTTCTTCCTTAGAAAATAAAAATTTTGACGTGATTTGGTTTGAACATTCTGGTCCTAATTTTGTGAAATTCTACTGTTGCATTTATAGGTCTCCTAATGACAGCAACTTTCAAGACTTCTTCGATTACCTTAGTATGAAAGTTGACTATCTCCTGTCTCAGTTTCCATCTTGCGGTATCTCATTTGTAGGCGATTTCAATGTTCATAACTCTAATTGGCTTCAATTTTCATCTACTACAACTCCTGCTGATCATAGTGCAGAAACATTTGCTATTTCATGTGATCTCACACAAATGATTTCTGAACCCACAAGAATCCCTGATAACCCTAACCATACTCCACATCTTCTAGATCCCTTTCTTACGTCAAACCCTCTTGTTTATAAAATTTCCGTTCTTTCACCTTTAGGTCTTTCCGACCATTGTCTAATAGAAATAATTTCTACTGTACCTAATTCTACTGTTGTTCGCAAAACCGATAGAACCTTGTAGTGTTTTAAGTCAGCTCGATGGAGTAATTTACGGGATTTATTTGCAACCTTTCCATAGCGTGAATATTGTTTTAAGTCGTCCTCTTCTTCGGACATCGCTCTTTCAGTATCTGAAGTCATCCTCATGGGAATGGAGTTATACATTCCGAAAAACAGTACCGTGTAGGTCATTCACGTTTCCAACCCTGGTTCAATAAGGCTTGTTCTGATGCAATATCTTTAAAAATAAATGTTACATTAAATGGAAATCTAATAAATCGGTTGACAGTCATGTAGAATACGTTGGTGCTAGAAATATCTGCAAAAGTGTCATCACTAAAACTAAAAAGTTGTTCGAACAACGAAAATGCAATGAACTAGCTACATCTCCTTCAGGCAGTCGTAAATTTTGGTCTTTAGCAAAAGCCATTAGTAAAAACCTTCGAACATCTTCATTTCCCCTGACATCTATTGTATTGTAGTTGCTGATTCTGTAGACAAAGCCAACGTTTTTGTGGATTTGTTTGCATCAAACTCGTGTCTCGATGATTCTGGAAAAGATGTGCCCCTAGTCAACTCTTCTTCATACGTTATGAAACCAATTCATTTTCGGTACATGCTCTTGGAATCGATCATCAGTAGGCTTGATCTCAATAAGGCGACTGGCCCAAACGGTATCCCAGCTATTGTCTTAAAGAAATCTTCCCCGAACTAGTACCAGTCCTATCTAAGCTCTATACGATCTTTATACCTTCTGGGAATTCCCTTCATCATGGAAGTTAGCAAATGTTCAACCTATTCCCAAAAAGGTGATAAGACCGATCCTCAAATTACAGACCAATTGGCATCACTTCCATTTTGTCTAAAATCATGGAAAAAGCCATCAATCAGCAACTGCTCACGTTCCTTGAAACTAACAAACTCCTTAGTGACCACCAATATGGGTTTAGGCAAGGTCGTTCAACAGGCGATCTTCTTTCATATGTGACCCAAGTTTGGAACAATACAGTAGAGCAGTCCGGTGAAACAGTTGTAGTCGCTTTAGATATCTCAAAGGCATTTGACCAAGTTTGGCATAAGTGTTTACTTGCCAAACTCACCTCGTTTGGGTTAAATGATACGCTCATCAACTGGGTTTCTAGTTTCCTTGATAAAAGACGAATACGTGTCGTAGTTGATGGCTTTTTTCAAAAGAAGTTACCATTAACGCGGGCGTACCACAGGGATCCGTTATAGCGCCTACACTTTTCTGCTGTACATAAACGACCTTATTTCTTCAACAACTAACCCCATCCATTGCTTTGCTGACGATAGCACTCTTCACTGTAGTTCATCTCAGTCTACTCATAGTGATAATCCACCTTCTATGTCAAATCAAGAAATTAAAGCTGAAATGGCAAATTCAATCAACAAAGACATTCAACGTATTCTCGAATGGGGAAGCAATAATCTAGTTAAATTTAATACTAACAAAACTCAGTGTTGCCTTATGTCCTCCAAAAAGATCTATCATTTCCTGTTGTAAGTATGAATGGCTCAGTTGTTAAGTTTTCAGACTCTATTACTCTGTTGGGTATGACTGTATCTTCAAATCTCTCATGGGTTGACCATCTTCTGTCAGCTACCAAAACAGCTCCTCGTAAAATAGGCTTTTTGTACAGATCTAAGCAGTATTTTACCTCTCGACAACTCCTTCTGCTATATAAGGCCCAAACTCGACCTCATTTGGAATATAATTCTCACCTCTGGGTTAGTGCTCCGCAATACGCTCTCGATATCGTTGATCGTATTTAAAAGAGTGCGATTAGGCTCATAAATGACCCGTCCTTAACTTCTCACATAGTCACTTGAACAAAGAAGGATGGTTTCAGTTCTTTCTTTGTATTATCGTTATTACAACGGCTATTGTGCTGGTGAATTACATTCTTTGATATCATCTCCGGCTATCTTTGCGAGAAACACTCGGTTCGCTCATTCACATCATCAGTATGCAGTACAAATCTCCACTTGTCGTACCAAACGGGCGCAATCCACATTTTCTACACGGCTTCTAAACTCTGGAATGATCTCCTAGTTCCTGTTTTCCTCTCACTTATGATATGAGAAAATTTAAGGTAGCTGTCCATAGGCATCTATTGGCAATTCATTATCCCTCTATCCATCCTCCTAAGTGTTCCTGAGTGCTTTAGCACGATAGGCCTTATTTAGCCTGCTCAGGTCCACAACCATAAAAAAAAAAAAAATTCACACAATCTTCGTATAAGCTTTACACATTCATACTTTAGCATTTCACCAGTGATTTCATCCACGACTACTCCTTTACCGTTTTTCAACTTTTCTACACTTTTCTCTATCTCATTTAACCTAATATTCTTCTCAGTTTCATTTACTATTCCTTCTACATTCTCCTTATTAAACTCTTCGGACTTATCTTCCCCACCAGTGCATAGCTTTCCGAAATAGTCTTGCCAGCATTTACTCACATCACAATCGTCTCATACTATTTCGTTGCTCCTATTCATCACTCCTGCAGCGTTCTGTTTTGGATCACGTTTTGTATTTTTGGCCCATTTCCAGAAGTATTTCTTGTTTTCTTCAAAATGTTAATACATTTTCTCTCCTTCCACAGCCATCACTTCCTCTTTACTTATTCTTACTGCCTTCTTTGCTTCTTTGTTACTCAATGTGTACACCTCATACAATCGATTTTTTCTTCAGCAATCATTGCCATGTATGCATTTTTTTTCTTGCATATTGCCTTTTTTCCTGATTCATTCCGCTAAGCACATATTTTCAGTTGTCCTATAGTCGCTCTTCCACATATCTACACGGTACAATTGACGACAGTCTTTCAAACTTACCCATGCACTTTAAACGTTATTGTCGTTTATTTGTTCTTTCCACACTGCTTCATTTACATTAAACTGTTTACTCTCAGTATCTGCATATTTCGCACCATTATCTACTAGTCCACGCCCACTTTTACTCTAAACACAGTTTCGATACATCCAAAATGTGACCCGATCCACACTCTGATCCACGCATTAGTTTTGTGTCTCCCACCAGGTATCTAAGTCGTTCATGATACACTATCAAGTTTAGATTCACCTCTTTGCCATGTACACAAATGCACATTTTTATGCTTAAACCACTTATTAGACATAATAGACATAAGGAAAGAGGCAACCTACACAACTGTTTAAATAGAGTCAACGGTGGAGAAAAACCCCCTCTTAATTACGACGAATAAGCAGTTGCAGTGAAGATTTACACTCCTTTATGAGAAGGTTAAAACTTTATTGAATACCAACCAAGAGAGACTAAACAGATTTTAATGTTTTCTACATGGATAAGGAGAGCAGGAACGTTGCTTTTGCTTTCTCAGGATTACCTACAGTCGTTCGGCGGTAACTAACGCCGGTACGGTTTGAAGAAGGCGCCGGTGTTCGCGATGTCTTCTTCGGTCGCTGTGGGGCATGCTCTTCCGAGGTGGAGGTCGAGATAACTTTGGGCAAACTCTGCAGCTCGCGGAGAGGTCATCACCATAGTTTACGCACTTTTCCCAGTTGGTGCGGGGTTTCGTGCACACACCGGCGCACAAGACACAGCGCGCCTCCTCCCTACTTGGTGGAAACACTGAAACCGGTGACACTGCCCGATGCAAGTTTTCCGCCGCAACTCCTCAACGGTGACTCGGAGGTGGGCTGCATCAGCACAAGCGGGATCGGCGTCCTGTCTAATTCATCCTGAAACAAGAAAGAACCTTAATTCCTTTTAGTGTTAGCTCAGAAAGCTCTAAGGTCATCCATTTGGGCTAATTTAATGTTTTCAAGTTCCGATTAGAATAGGTTTCCCAACCGGGTAGTCTAAAAAGGGATGAGCGCTAAGATGGCATGTTGGAGGTCAGATTGAATCATGGATTATGGATGACGCTTCCTAAAAAGCCACACAAGCAAGTACAGACCTCAAGATTTATAAAAAAACTCAGCCGACCCAAATGTGTACCGCCCGTTAAGCCTATTAACGCTAAGGAAAAGCCCGTCACAGGATAAGCGCGAGACGAGGCAAAAGCGACGGAAGTATTTAACTCCAAACAATTCCGACTTAGTTCTGGAAAAAAACCACGGAAAAACAGGAGATTACTGCGAAAGTACATCATTTCCTCCGGAGTGCTTTTGATAACTGGCAAAGCAAATATTGCGACTAGCCCAAAACTTCATAAATATTGCTGGAACTTACTTTAAAGAAAGAACTGCGCAAGTCCAGTTGGCGAACTAAATATCGAAAAGGATAATAAACCGCAGATGTCCACAGAACAATTACAGCCGACTGGTGTACAGGATGATTTTCAACGGGTTGACATTTAGAAGGAGGTTACTGCCAGGTTATATTTAATAGGATACCAACTTCACTTGCGTAAGGGTCCTTATATTTCCATTTTACCGGGAAATGATGGTTTAGTTAAGTAGCGTTGACAACGAGGGCTCCTTCGCGTACGGACGGCATACTTTACGGCGAAGTAGATAGCTGTTTCCGTAGACGGAAAAACGCTTCAAAAGATGCTGGCTTCTCTTGCACGCAAAACTGCGGTTGCCGATTCTAATCAGCGAAATGCAGATTCTTAAAGGTAATTTTTGAGAGTTCGTGCGTTACTTGCTTACAGATGCAGCACTTTCCAAATCTTCGGTAGCGGAAACATCTTACGGTTTATTGCACTGGCGCAACTTTAATTGTACACAGAGCACTCTCCTTTTGACACTCTGTCACCGAAAGAATGGGTTCATATCATAAGTACGTGCAGGGGCGGGCTTAATGAACGCACTAATATCCTTTTTTCCCGCCCTCAAAGGGGAGATCTTAACTAAAATGAAGATAAGAAATTTGGACTTTAGTTGCGCTCGAGCACACACATCCCTTACTACTCCATAGAATACGGGGTGACTTATCGAGATATTGATTAGTAGTAGGGCCAAGGGTTCAATCGTGTACAATTGTGTACAAAAACTTCAAAAGCAATGTTATTAACATTTCACGTACATACTTATAACCCAAATGTTTAAACCATAGTGATTTTTGGTGAAAGCAAGTCTGAGGGGTAACAAGTAAGGTTTAAATTTTTTCTTTCGATCACGATAATATTACAGTTCCCTTCGTTGTTTTATTGACAAATTTTGTTTAGCATAATTATATCGGAAATTTATTCTTGAATGCGTTTTTAAAATTTTTAGGTTGCTACCGTTCAATTAGAAAGAAAGTGAATTCATTCTTTCTTTGCACGTGGCTTGAGGTGGACTGTTCCGAATTTTCTTAATTTCATTAACACATCTCCACCTATAATTATTTTAAAAGGTGTGATGAATTGATGTTTGTTTATATTCATCAAATATCCAATATTATTTTTCAATTATTGACAGATGTATTTGGTAATAGATTCTTTATTTTTAATTCCTAAATGTTTACTTCCAGCGCCATCTTTTTGGTGTTCAGCTGTTTTGTGATTTTGACATATGTTAGAAAATGCCCTTTCAGAGATTATTAACAAAAAAGTGGTATAGAACATAATATATAAACATTTGGCAACTAATGTGTTAAAATTAATTTTTTTTCTGTTTTATGTAAACGATTACAAAAATTTTGTTCGTAACTCGTGCGCTGTTACATTCTTGATACTTGGCCTTATAAAATATAAGGCCTCACACCAAGAATGTGTAAACAGTGAACTAGTTAGGAAAATACCTAATAACTTAGCTTTTATACAATTTGTTTTGGGGGAGGGGATTACAGTATTAAAGTCAAATGCTTTGGAGGCTTTAATTGATTTATTTTCAAGGCTTGAGTGAAACTATTTTACAATTTTACTGGAGATATTTGGGATGAAATATACAGAATCACATTAGTTTCTTCCCTTGTGAGGCCATAATCCATAATCCAATCTGGCTCCTAACCTGCCATCTTAGCGGTCACTCCTTTCCTAATCGCTTCGTATTATTCTCTTTGCAATCACACGGAAACGATCCCTGCAACAGCACTTCTGCTCTTCCTGATACTCTAACGGTCCCCTACCAAACTTCTGGCCTTACTTTGCTTAATATTATTCTTTTCGTTTGGTTGCTCCTATGAATCCTAGACGCCGAACTCCACGGGTTCTTTACTGTGTGCGCAGTACTATATCTACTCCAGCCTACATGTTTCTAGTAGCCTGGTTTTTGAATGGCGGTACTTCTGTAGACCTCATGTCTTCCCTGTATCGGTGACCGATACCGTTGGTTTCTCTACTAAGGGTCGTTAATTTGGGCGACCACTCAATATAATTTCATTTGATGTTATATCAAAAGTATGACAACGGAAACTCGTTACTAAGATCCGTGACGTCACGTCGCAATTAAAATCGATTTGTTTGATTCTATGTAACAACAATAACGTAAACATTTATACAGCTATGTAGAAGTTTCCCCCAAAGACATCAGCGGTATCTCAATACTATAATGTGTACAACACCGAATTTCTTTTTTCTTAAAATCACCAAATACTAGAGTTTTCTTATATTTTTGCATAAAAAAATAAGTAAAACGTCTCTTATGCCTGTCTTGAAGCAAAGATCATTGTATTTATAACTATAAAAACGAAAGGTAGCCATTTCAGATGTTACAAATGTATTACAAGTACTAAACTTGAAATTCTACGCATTAAGGTGGCCCGAGATGGTATCAAAGAATGTAATACCGATAATACTAAGAAAAACTGAAACGGTTATTCTATGCTCAAGGGATGTCAGAAACTAAGGACGGGTAATTTATAAGCCTAATCGCTCTTTTTTTAATACCATAAGTGATATTAGGAGCGTATTGGGGAGGGGAGGTGGGCATTATATTCTAGATGAGGTCGAATTTGGCCCTTATACAGCAGAAATGGTTGTCGAGGGTTAAAGTACTGCTTAGATCTGTACAAAAAGTCAATTTTATGACCATGTGTTTTGGTAGCTGACAGAAGATGTTCAACCCATGATAGACTTGAAGATACAGTTACTCCCAACATAGTAATAGATTCTGAAAACTTAGATCTAAGCCATTCATACTTACACGAAACGATTGATCTTTTTTGGCACACACAAGGCAACACTGAGTTTTATTAGCATTAAATTTAATTACATTATTACTTCCCCATTCGAGAATACGTTGCATGTCTTTGTTGATTGAAATTACTATTTCAGCTTTAATGTCTTGATTTGACATAGAAGGTGGATTACCATTATGAGTAGATTAAGATGAACTACAATGAAGGGTGCTGTCGTCCGCAAAGTAATGGATCGGGTCAGTTGTTGAAGAAATGAGATCATTTATACATAGCACAAAAAGTGTAGGCGCTATAACGTTTTTTGGATGTAAATGACGTAAGTTTGCACGAGAATTTTTTTGTGTATGCAGAATGTAAGTTAGTGTAAATGCGATGCAATTGGAATTTTAGTAGAACGTTATGTGTTACATAAAAGAGTATTCAATGGTAGATAAATATTTTCAAGTTGAAAGGAGTAAATTTGATTGAAAAATAATGTTTTGGGACGATAATGCTGAAGTGGTTCTTATGGATTGTATAAGGAGTGAATTTGAATGAAGTTTTTTCCGAAGAGTTGAGGGTATTTCTGTAAAGAAATTCAAGATGGCTACGTTTTTTTTGTGCCTGTTGCGTTGGTTCCCTCCTAGTCGGGGGAGATCAGCAATGAAAGGTTGTTTGTGGTTTTAGTGCGAAATTTTGATGACGTTTGGCAAGATGGATGTCCGAAGGTATTTTTTGCCAGACCCTAAAACGGTCAGTGCTGGGTTTTTATTTGTAAACAATTAGTGCTGAAGTACATGTTTTGTTGACTGCAAAAACATGTATTGGGGATGAAGTATTAAAACATTTACAAATAAAAGGATTTATTGTGAATTGAAAGTAAATACTAGTAATGTTTACTTTCAAGAATTTTAAAAGAGTGTTAAGTCACATGTAAAGTAAACAGCAAATATCAAGTTAGAGGTGTTAGGTATTGAATCATGCAATCTAATAAAGAAGTACCCTTTATGTAATAAAGTAAAGGTGTATTGGTTAAGTTAAACGATAGTGGGGATTATTGCAATTGATTTTAGTACATGTGCGATTGTTAACCGCACTAACTTAAGTGTATAAAAATATTTAAGTATTTTAATATACAAGTGCAAGTAAATCTACACTGCGATAAACATTTATGTTGAACGGCAAACAATAAATCAGATTATCATTTGTTATATGCATGGCAGGCATGAGTGAACATCAGATAGTTACGTTCGTGAATGGTGCGGCGGCCAGATTACCTAGATATTACTGCCGTCATCTGTTCTTTGTGACAAGTGTGGTGCATATTAAAGGATAACTTGAAGCAAACCACCTCTAGGAGACACTATAGTACCCCGGATAAGGACTGCCGAATTTATTGATGTAAGAATAATTTTATATTTTCTTTTCTATGACAGAAGTTTCATTATCGTCATAGATATTATTGTTTTATAGTTAAATTTAATTCCAGTATTAAGGATAATCAAACTTTATTACCTGATTTTATTTGTTTAGATTATAAGATTTAGGGACTTTAATTTATAAGAACAGTTTTTTTTGTGGTACTTTCTAAAGCAATATTTGTAAGGCATTTTTGCAAATTGGTTAATATATACCTATCAGTTAACTTACTCTTGTTTGTTTGTTTGAATTGTGATTCCTTAGAGTCTAGAGTGTTAAAAGAGAACCAACAGTATAAAAATCGGTTGTGTGTTTGTGTGAAATTATCAGATTTGGGATCGTTGCGAATGTTTAAATAGGAATTTAAAGAGAAAGTATTCAGTTACAATTTCATAAGAACTATATGAATTATGAAAAAGCACTGATCGTTACGTCTTCGAAATTTGTAAATACGAATCAATGTTGTGGTTGAAAATTAATTAACGGGCTCATTATTATTTTTCTAAATTGGGCAATACTTATTTATTTTTCTAATTTTATGACAGTTATAGAGATCAATTTATATGTATACGAGGGTTACTTAGAAAGTAACGAGATAGCGTTTTATCAATAAGTTGACAATGATACGTACACTTCAACATTTTATTAAGCTTTGGGATAAATTTATTTTTGAGGGTAATTGAACTTAAAGATTTCTCAAAATTGTTTCAATGTGCATTAAGTTTTCTGAGACGAAATTTAACGCACCTTGTTAAAGTGAAAGTGCGAATGAATTTGAGTTGTGTGTGATTTTACTGAGCAGGCTACATTGCATCTTCCACAGTCGGTAAGAATTAAATTAACACCCCGTCTAAGAGTATTTATTTTAGAAAAATTTGAGATTGTGGTGGTGCGGGTAACAAGCCAAGTAATCTAAATATATTTACAAATAGTAGCACAAATTCAAAATTTGCATTAAGGTAACGATAGCCAAAAATTGTTATCCCAATTGTGTTGAATGGGTATCAAGGCCTTAAACAGCTTAAATGGCGAAATAGTCTTGATCAGCGTGCTGATAGTTTATCTCTAGCGATCTCATCGACGACGGTTGAGAACTTAATCCTAGTGGTACCTCGCTCTGTACTTACGTTTAGGCTGTAGGTGCATCATAACTACTATGCCCTAATCACTATGTGGAGATGGTTTTGGTGGCTACTGTGAAGGTTGTAGTATTTGACTCAGTAATATTAATGATGAATATCTTGTATCACAACCCCAGTGGTGCATACGTGACGATTGTTTTAATGATCATCATGCATATACATTGAATTACTTGGAGATGGACCTTATCTGTGAGATTATTGCGCTAACGTACATTGTTATGTTCCTGCTTTTATGAATAATTTACAATTATTCTATAGTCTAAGATGACTATATTTTGCGAGTCGGCTCTCTCATTCTTAAAAAATTGTAATTTCGTTATTAATTTCCTTATACTCGTTTTTGAATGTATTCATTTGTATAACTGATTAACTTTCACGCAGGAACTGTATCTGCACCAATGTAAACATAGTTTATAGTTAGCAATAATAGTAGTTAGCATCTGATTAAAACTTGGTTTAAATTTACATTTACATTTTGCGTAAATCTATAACTTGGCACTTCCACGTATAAGTGGTACAATCAAAAACCTAATTCAATGAAAATCTAAACAATTGTATAATTAAGTATATTATAAAATCCATTCTCTCGCATTTCACTAATAAATAAAGAATGTTTCGTTGCAAAATAGAATAACCATCAAGCAGCATTACTTTAAACTACTAAAAGTTGCTCTAGAATTTCTAATACGATGGCAACTACAAAGTTGAGATTTGTTCTTATTACTCGATACATTACCGACTTAACATTTAGAAAACTCTAACATTTTGCAACAATCACGTTATGCACATTTGGCAGCTAGCTTTATATCTCTTTATCGAAGTGCTCTTTACTTCAAGAGAATATCGTATTAACAGCAAAGCCATGGAAAGAATAAGAATTTTATCTTCACGTTTAATGTCCTCTACTGATTACTTGCACACTTGATAATACCGTTAAGTTAATGTTAGATACTAAATTTAAATCAGGTTAAGATAGTTAATTAGTATGTTCATTATACGTATGAAGGAGATTTATTACAGATTTGTGTTAAGTTTATAGAATAAAACACAGTAATAAACTAAGTATAGGTACATTGATATCGAGGTACGTTTAGTTTGCCCGGAAATACGAAAGATGTCAATTATAAGAATTTTGAAAATTACCAATATATGGTTATATATAGGGTGTTTTAAAAAAAGTAGCCCTGTTGCTAGGATAGGCAGAACATTGAAAAATACGTTGGGTTTGCTTAGAAAAAAATTTTCGAAACGGCATCCGTATTCAAGATGCAGGGTTTAAAAAAAATTGTTTATTACCCATTTTTTACGATTATGTCGAAAATACTGGCAACATTGTAATGAAATTTTGTATGAATATGTTTTGGAAGCTGAGACATCCCATGAACTTGTTTTTATATCGGGCTCTCATACAGGGCGCTAGTTACACGGTTCGTAACGAGTAGTTTTAAACATAACTTTTTTGAGGCGAGATTTTCTAGTCTAAATTTTAAGTGATCATAAACATCATTCAATTTTACACCAAACAGGTACTATTGGTAAAACTTGATATTGTGTACCGTTTTCGGAATATTTTGATTTGAAAATGATGAAGTAATAACTGATGCGGGTACACCTTAAGTATTTTTATCAAAAACCAAAAACAATAACGTTATTCTAAGGCTAAAGTTATTAATTAAACAAAGAATAACAATAAGAAAATTAAAATAAATTTGATTAAAAGTCAGGTAAAGTAAGTGTTCAAAATGTCATCAGTCAACAATGGAAAACCGACATTTATTGTTAACTAAGACGGTAATGTCAATAACATTTAATATTGTTGAGAAATACGTTAATTAATAATCAAAATGTTTTCAGATCTTGAATACACCGACATGTTATTAACCTTAGACGTGTGGTTAGGAAACGCTAGGGCAGCGGTTACGCGTTATGCAGAAAAGCTTCCTAGGAGAAACCTATAATGATTTGGTTTACAAGCACTAGGTGTAAATAATTTAATAATAAACAAATAGGTTTATGAATGGGTGTAAATGTTTTCAAAACAAATCGTTAAACTAACCAGAGATCCAAAACACTCAATAAAGATAATGCCGTTGTCCCAGTCGGTTGATTAAACCATGCCGGTTCAATCTTTTGATTTGATTAATTACCACAAATTTCTGCTTGGTTATTTCCACTTAACATAAATATAGTAACTGTAATGTAACAATAATAAAAGCTATCTCGGATGCCAAGTTATTTTTTGATTATGCTCGGAATCACTAAACCGAGGATACAATAAAAAATTCACCACAATGTCAAAATAAAAAATATACAAACTATGTTTATTAAATATTTAAATTTAGAATTATATAAAATATATCTTAAAAACTAATTGTAATATTTAAATATATTTTTGTACACAACTTTGTAATAACACCTGGTATCTAAACAAATACGGAAATGCAAACCAAAGGTGATGTAATATTTGCACCAATATTGCGCAATATCTCGTAATAACAATGCTTTACGTTGAAACCCTACCAAAGATGAATTTTACTTAACTCGAAAGTTCAAATAAAAATGGGACATAAATATAGATATGCATTAATTGCAAAACGCAATCATAATATGAAAGCGTACGTAAAAGTAGAATTAAATGTGCAATTAAAAGTGGTAAAATCAAAGTAGTAAAAATCTAATATTAGTAAAAGTAAAAGTACCTGCAAAAGCAAATGTTTTAAATTTCAATATAATACGAATTAAATGTGCCTTACCATTAAATCAATGGCACTTTTCACAAAATTTAGGTGGAAACCCAAAATGGCTTCCTAAACAACATAAGGTTCGTCAAGAAATGCTCGAAAGGACGCTTAGATATCTGGTGATATAGCGGTGCGCGAAAAGATATGCGCAAAAAATTAAGTCAAAGTTATAGAACTATAAACCCTAAAAGATATGCACTTAAGTTATACCAAAATGCAAATTAAGTTGCCTACCACATACCTTATAATTCATTAATAATTAAAACTTTTTTCTTATATTTACAACTAAATGAACGAAGAACGTAAAATATTCGTTACAAACCTACCACATAAAAAAAACGTTTAGAGCCGTCGAACGACGTTGTTGAGAAACTGGGAATGCGAGACCACAAAAATTAATTCTGGTAGGTCCATAACGACAAGAACCATTCAGAAAGAGAATATAATTTTAGATTTAGTTGATCAAGATTCAACAATTAGCGTAAGGAATGTGACAATTAGCGTAAGGCATACAAGTACGTCTTCTGCAAGTACTTGGAGGACATAAGCAAGCAGCTACATCCTTATCATTACAGACAAGTCCATATAAGCCGTCTTGTTGTATTGGATGGCCTTTTCCGTGATTTGACGAATTATGAATATGGCATCTATTGTTGATCTGTTTTGTCTGAATATTTACTGCTCTTCACTGATTCCACTAGATTCTATTTTCTCTGCTATGATTTTTTGGTAGTAGTTGAAATATTGAGCTTAGGAGTGTTATTTATCTGTTCGCGTCAGCTTCTTGGCCTTTCTTGAATATGGGTATGGCCAGGCTCTCTCTCTCTCTCTCTCTCTCTCTCTCTCTCTCTCTCTCTCTCTCTCTCTCTCTCTCTCTCTCTCTCTCTCTCTCTCTCTCTCTCTCTCTCTCTTCTCTCTCTCTCTCTCTCTCTCTCTCTCTCTCTCTCTCTCTCTCTCTCTCTCTCTCTCTCTCTCTCTCTCTCTCTCTCTCTCTCTCTCTCTCTCTCTCTCTCTCTCTCTCTCTCTCTCTCTCTCTCTCTCTCTCTCTCTCTCTCTCTCTCTCTCTCTCTCTCTCTCTCTCTCTCTCTCTCTCTCTCTCTCTCTCTCTCTCTCTCTCTCTCTCTCTCTCTCTCTCTCTCTCTCTCTCTCTCTCTCTCTCTCTCTCTCTCTCTCTCTCTCTTCTCTCTCTCTCTCTCTCTCTCTCTCTCTCTCTCTCTCTTCTCTTCTCTTCTGATTCTGTTTTTTAGTCTCTTCTCTCTCACTATTTTTTCCACCGTATTTGAGCATTTCATTTGTTTACTCTCTGGTTCTGTGTTTCTAGGTCAATACCTTCACATTCTCTATTTTTATTTTTATGTTATCATATTTGGATTATGTCCTTGTATTTTCAAAATCTGTTTCTTTGGATTTGTTTAAGGTATTTTTATGCCCTACTCCTTTCCACTAGCTGTGGCATTTTTTCATTTTTATTGCACCTTCTCTCATTTTCCACCGTTTTAAACCCTTCTATATTCTCTCATCTTTTGTTTCTAAACACTGCAACAGAAACATAATAACGATAAATTTGAAGAGTCCATCCAAGATCTAAAGTCTCCTTCATGGTTTCTCAATCTCGCGTCAGCATTCTCTGATCTTTGCCTTCTAACCTCCTCAAACTCTAATCCAGATGTTTCTGACTCATCCTCTCTGCTTTACCATTCATCTTCTGATTATCTTGACCATTGACCCACATCCTATCAGTCTTGTCTCTTTTTCACTGAGGTTGGAATACCAAACCATCTACTTCACCAGCTGTTTAGTCTTCAATAAAACTCGATTCTACTGGATCTTATCATCACCACAAACTTCCTTGACCAGTCATTTACAGAATATTAAACAATAACTTAAAACGCTAAGAAATTATTTAAACGGTTTCCAACTTGTTTATCACAAATACACTGCGCATTAGCTTTTGCTTATTTATCAATGTAAGCTGTACGTATTAATTTTAAGGCTTCCGTATCCTGCATGTGGTCAGCCGCCATTTTATGTCTTATTTGGGTTTCTCGAATATTAAGTTTCTGCTACCCATAAATATTTTATGTGGGCTACAAAATCTCTATTTCCCCAAGCACACTATTCTGTTTTCTTTTCTTATGCAAACACTCTGGAACATTTCACCAGTGGTGTTTCGTGAGGCATTGACCAGTGGCGGTGGACTTTACAATACCTTAAACTTAAATGTTTCCTCAGATTGTTACTGAAGTTATTCCAATTGCAAACGACGATATCAACAGATTTGCGATTTACCAGCGATATTTGCGTTTATATAGTTTACATGAAATACCAAGAACCCCAAACTGGCTTTAACTAACAACTAAGATTAAAAATATGAAACCCTGTAATATAATTGTTAGTCAACAGAAATTTTCAATAAATGCTAATACGCAGTACCGAAACAAACTTCTTTGTCGACGTTATTACGCGTATTGCACTCGTTTGCGCCAGCGCTGCGCTGCGTGAGCGTGTTGATAGAGCCTAAAGTAAAGACCATATTAATTATGTTGCTTACAAAATCAAAATATAACTCTATTCTAAAGTAATTGGAAAACATCTTCTCTAGATCTTTTCTTATTGCTTACTTACTGGCATATCCCAAGGCCGCCCTTTCTCCTTCCCTAGGCTAAGCAGTTAAAATGTCGGATAAAATAAGCGGCAGTTTGGAATTTATAACTGTAGCAAAAAATAATAACTCAAACCGGGTCTAACTAACAATTAACACTGAAAATCTGAATCCGTGTAATTTAGTTGATAATCTGTACAAATTTTCCAAAATGCCAATACACATACGGTAACAAACATCTCTGTCGACGCAATTAATCATATTGCACTCGTTTGTGCCAGCGCTGCGTTGCGCAAGCGTGTTGCTAGAGCCCAAAGTACAGTGCACATTGATCTTGTTGCTTACTAAGTCAAAGTGACATTCTATTCTTTCGCTTATTGCTACTTACTTGCCGGTATATTCCGAGACCGCCCGTGGTGCTGTGCCTCCTCCCGCTTCGCTACGCCACTGTGGGCAAATACTTCAAGATCCAACTGAAGTTCTGGTGAAATAGAGTAATTGCAGGTATATTACAAGAATTTAGTTTAAGTAAGTACTGAAATGGTTTAGTGCAACAAATGTGCTCCCCAAATGTGTTGCCATTGGACATAATCCAAAGTACTGGCGAATGCTTCAAAGTGCAACAAAGTGCTGCAGAAATTCTCACATCGGTATTTAAATGTGGCCTATATGAATATCTAACAAAATGAAAATAAGGATTATAAAGCACAGTTTGAATTGAATGTGGTCATTCTGATTATACAACAAAATAGAAAGGTCATTTAAAACGGTATAGTGTAATACAGACATCAAACTTGAATGGGACATGATTAGGTGAAAATTGAAACAAACATAAATACAGCACAGTATAATTCAAACATTAATTCCTAAATTGAAACGCGACCAAATGATCACATAACAAAACAGAGAAGTCATTTAAAACGGCACTGTATAAGGCACACATTATATTATGAATCTAAATCTGGCCAATATGAACATGTAACGCTATAGAAACAAGCATGCTTTGAACAAAATGTAGCGAATATGAATATGAGCGTGTACAAGCAATCATAGTATAATTGATATGAAACTTAATGCCCTATTCACTTAACATGTTCGCAGACACATGAAATGGGTATCTTTGCCACAACTTCCACGTAATTTTGCGATATTTTTCAGAAAAGGTCATATTCAGTCAGAAACCTTATTATATCTAAACAGTTTACATTATTTCTGGGTATATTGTCTACAAAACGGTATCCATCGATAACACAACACAAGAAATTTTAGAAACCATACGCATCTATACTTTACTCTACGTATGTGCGACAATGCTCCATTAATGAAGAATCTAGTCTTCAACTTTTTTATATCTGAGTGGATACGATATCATACACACAAATGTTTTCAGTTTTCATGTCTTGCTACTAGGACCAGACCAGCTTTCCTCGTCACTTTTAACTAGATGACGTTAAAATTAAAATGGGCGTAGCCACGCCTGTTTTCACTTTCGGCAATGTTCTTTTCAGTGCCATTTTATCTCTAGTTCCAGACTTAATCATTTTACCCACTTTGTTCCTTAATGCAACCTTTTTAGCGTAGATAATCCTTAGGCGCCTTTGGCCGTCCTCACTTTCAAGCCACGCTTCACTTGTATCACACTGGTGGTACCCATTTCTAACCCGCCCATCTTGAATCTAATTGGTGGTCCCCACGCCGTAGATTTCTTCTGATTCGTCGTCCCTACGGTACAGATTGCATGTCCACCATGGACTACATTGTTAATCCTGACTTGTTTCCGTGTGCCTTTTGGCTTTCCTCATGAAACGACACCCATCTCAGACAGTTAACGCTTCGCCAAGGCCTCCATCCGGTATGTTCGTGCTATCATCTAGTGGTTTGTTTTAAAACCAGTAAAGTTTCCTGTAATAGGGATATCACCATCTAGTGAAATATTTCAATAGCTGTTGGAAGTTTACCGTATATGATTGCTTTATCATGGTTACATCTAGTGGTATAATTCAAAAAGTAGTGGAGGATTCCTGCAATTGTTATGGATGGAAAATTAAAAATTAAAAAGTATGAAATGGCATTCCAGTGCTAGTGCTCTGTTTAATGACTCTAAAACTTGTCCCTGAATCACAATCACATTACAGAGCCCCCTCCAGGTTTTTTGTGTTACCTTCTAGTGGTGTATTTGAAAGTTAATAAAACTTTCCTGTAAGTGGATTAACATCACTATTCTGTGTTTAATTGCCTGATAGGACGCCCATCTATTGGAATATTCCTGGAATTGTTCTGGAGGGAAGAATTATGGTTTTAAATGACTTGATTTTATTTTCTCTGCTTTTGAATTTCGAAGATATCCATTTAAAATAAAAACTAGCTGATGGTTAATTATGGGCAACTAAATTAATTACAGGTGCAATTGTAAGCGAATATATTGTATAAGATGTTATTTAATATTTTTTACACTTTATTAATCGTCAAACTGTTTAGGTGACTCATCAAGACAAAAACCCGTTTGTGTTGGTACTATTTTGTTCTCAATTCAAAATAACAATTAATGTATTTAATCGTAAGGCAATTGCTGCATTTAGCCGTAGGGCATTACTTTAAAGTAACAATAAATGATTATCACCATAAGCGAATTCCTATATATCCGTTGGGTATTACATATTTGTGGTAAGGGCCTTCTTATTTCAATAAGGGCTCTGTGTACCACCGGTGGTGCACACTCATCACCATAAGCGAATTCCTATATATCCGTTGGGTATTACATATTTGTGGTAAGGGGCCTTCTTATTTCAATAAGGGCTCTGTGTACCACCGTGGTGACACTCATCACCATAAGCGAATTCCTATATATCCGTTGGGTATTACATATTTGTGGTAAGGGCCTTCTTATTTCAATAAGGGCTCTGTGTACCACCGGTGGTGCACACTCATCACAATAAGCGGTTTATTCATTTTCAGCACTGCGACTGGGGAATTCTAATATCAGGCCCTGAATACCTTCCTTCTGTCTTTTGGGCTTACAGCTGTCTTCCTATGCCTTTTTGGATTGCAGTCATATTGTTTACGCCATCCTGTTCCCATTTGCCTCTCTGGTTTTCCATCTGGTAAACCTTCTTAACACCAGGTGATTTTTAAAACAGTAAATACCGGGTGGGGTCCGCGTGGACCCCAGTATTTTCATTCAAAACACGTGCGTGTTTGATTAATCAGTCGAATTGATATCAATTGTTTTTCATGAATAAAAGGTAGTAAAATGTTTGATAAACGTATATTAGTGGAAAAGTAAACAAACTGGGATAGGTATATAAATATTTGCATTTAATTTTCGCAATCAGTACAAACTGTTTTTCCATGTGATGGACACACATGCTTCTTACACTGGGAACATCGTGCTTAAACCTTTTTGTCTTTGCTACTCAAGTACATATCGCATCTTCCTTTTTCGCTTGATCCGTTTTCTGTTGCGTTTCGTTCTTCTAGTTTTCGTATACGGTATTTTCAATTGTTTCCAGAACTGCAGTGATGCTACTTTTGGTTGATTTAGACAAACTGGGCCCTATAGTAGAGTCGCTTCTAAGACGAAGAGCCGCCTTCTATCTAAATATTGGTTATTCCACTCTGCATGAAGTTTTGTTCATAAAATAAAAGCATTCATGGTTGCAATGTCTCAACTAGGTTTATAAACAGCGCAGCTGACCACCGTTTGACTGCCTGTTGCAAGTATACTCTGCGACCATTTTGTCTAGGGTATCCACTGCACCCTTAGTGCGTTGTAGTGTAGTATAATCTCTGGTTTCTTATTTTCCTCTGAAATGGCCCCATCGCGATTTTTGGTAGAAAGCAATATGAGTCTTTTGTTTACTTTTGGCACGTGTGAGAATATGGTGACTTCTGGTTGAAATGCAAAATGGATGAATGTATAGGCCGGTTTCGAGACGGCAGAAACTCTCTAGGGATGCAGGCCTTATTTCTTCTTAGAGTTCCGCATAAACTCAGTGACTTGTTTCTTGTCACTCAATACCGCTGCCAGCTCTAAAGGCTTGAAGTTGTCCGTTGTGATACCATGACCTGGGTTCAACTGGAGACCAAGTCCAACCCTTCTTCCTTGGTCTCGTTCAGGAGTATTGCCTATTTTTCCAAGATATACTTGAAAACTCTTGCAGTATGCGGTTTCCATATTTGGCAGGCTTACTCTTCATATATACTTTGAAGGGCACCTGCCGCGAAATGGTACGTGCTGTTCGTCCACAGTAAGAATTTGGATTGTACCATTTATGGCAATTTTGGGCAAACTATTCAAACACATCACATATTGGGGCCATTTTTCCTTTTTTTTCTTTCTAGTCTCGTATCGATGTTGTCGAATCGCATCCAATTGGATATTTGGCCGAAACGATTTCGAGGCATCGATACAGCATATATGGATTGTTTGAAACAGAAACTGTCGTACCATACATTCACGATTGCTCTTTAGTGCCCCACAACATATCAACGATCCTGTGATCGCGTAAATTTTATGTATCATTTACATTTCTCCACGTCCTATTATTTTGACCATTATTACTACTATCAATTTCTCGTGAGCCCCTTTGATTGGAATAAGTCACAATATCTTCCACTATATCACGAGAAATGAATAAATTGAAGATATCTACTATGCTACTGCATTCCACTATTGATCGATGTGGATCTGATGGGTATCTAATTATATTCTTCGATCGATATCTTCTATGGACGAGAGGTTCCTTCAGCCAAATGGCCTCATCTTTTCCGTAGAACATGCCATCGAAATCCACTCCCATAACTTCCTCTTTATTGTCTAACTACAGCTTTTATATTAAACTATAATTACCTAGAACTATTTAGAAAGCGGCTGACAAATAAATAAATGAACGCTAATGATTGTGATTTTCAATAACGATAATACAATGAAAGAACTGAAACCATCTTTCTATGTTCAAGGGACTGTATGTGAGCAGTTAAGGACGGGTCATTTATAAGCCTAATCGCTCTCTTTTGAATACGATCAACGATATCTAGAGCGTATTGGAACACTAACCCAGAGATGAGAATTATATTCCAGATGAGGCCGAATTTGGCCCTTATACAGCAGGAGCTGTCGAGAGGTAAAGTACTGCTTAGATCTGTACAAAAAGCCTATTTTACGAGCAGCTGTTTTGGTAGCTGACAGAAGATGGTCAACCCATGAGAGATTTGAAGATACAGTCATACCCAACAGAGTAATAGAGTCTGAAAACTTAAGAACTTCATACTTACAACAGGAAATGATCGATCTTTCTTAGCGAACACAAGGCAACACTGAGTTTTGTTAGCATTAAATTTAACTAGATTATTGCTTCCACATTCGAGAATACGTTGAATGTCTTTGTTGATTGAATTTGCCATATCAGCTTTAATTTCTTGATTTGGCATAGAAGGTGGATTATCACTATGAGTAAACTGAGATGAACTATAGTGAAGAGTGCTATCGTCAGCAAAGCAATGGATGGGGTTAGTTGTTGAAGAAATAAGGTCATTTATGTACAGCAGAAAAGTGTAGGCGCTATAACGGATCCCTGTGGTACGCCCGCGTTAATGCTAACTTCTTTTGAAAAAGCCATCACTGGAATGTTATGCAACAGAAAAAGATGTTCATTTCAAAACGAGTTATGAATTCGGGACATCGAATTTATTTTATACATGAACAACCTTTCATTTTAGAACTCCATTTTATTAAATAAAAGATAATTTTGTAGTTAATAGTAGTATATATATATATATATATATATATATATATATATATATATATATATATATATATATATATATATATATATATATATATATATAAATAAAAATAAATTTGTTGTGCCACAGTTTCGTGCATTCTATATTCGCTGTAAAATTATATTCAGGGCATTGCTTTCTGCGTGTGTTTTGAAGCTTGCACATTTCCTTTGTTTTCCCCGGAGTTATATCTAAAAAGTGCTTTTCACCTCCGATGGCCCTTACACTACCAAATACCCTTTTCTTTGGAACTTTTCCAAAACGATGCCTTGGATCCGATATAGAATTTATATTGAGATAGAAACGCCCTATAAACTTGCGAAAACTTAATGGAGGTGTTTTCACATTAGAATTGTCGATAAAATATGTGCATTTAGAATAGCCATATCAATTGAATTTGTGAACCTAGGGTAGTACCATTTTTCCACGAATTTTGATCCTATACTTCCGGATATTCCAGTCTAGCTTATCAACTCCACCCACATATTTAGTGCATTGCGCAATTAGGTGAGGTTGAGGTATTGTAGTTTCTACTTTCTCTGCCTTTGATCACCTGCTTACTTTGGATAACGGAAGTACTTCTTCGTGATTGGATAACAACTTTACAAAACTATGGTCTTTCCAAATTATCCCAAATACGGCTCCGTTGCTGACGTGGAATTTTATAAGTATGCATAGTAAAGAATTTTGAAATTGCGAATGTAATGTACGAAAGATACCTTGATATTCTGTGTGTATCGGAGACAATGCGGAAAGGAAAGGATTCTGTGGAGATGGAGGATGGCACCCTAGCACTATGGTCAGGAGTTGAGACTGAAGTCCATGGCGCAAAAGGAGTTGGGGTGATCGTAAGTGAAAGAGCGAAAAGATGTGTTAAACAGTACGAATTGGTATCTCCCAGGTAATATGGTTTAGAATGAAAGTGAAGTTTCGAAGAATTTTTCTTATTGCATGCTATGTACCGGTGAATGGAGAAAGAGACCAGGAGCGTGATAACTTCTGGAATAAAGTAGAGAACGTGTTGAACGTATGTAAGCCAAACGAAAAGTGATTGTAGTGGGGATATGAACGAATGGGTGGGTGTACAGAGATAACATAGTGAACGCGTTCTAGGAAAGTTCGGAGACCAAAGAGTCAATGAGAACGGTGAACACCTGCTGAACATCTGGTTGGAGAGAAGCCTTTTGTATCCAATACGTGGTTTAAACATAAAATGTGCATATGTATATATGGCAAAGAGGTGAATCTAAAAGTATGAGACTGAGAAGAAGCGATTGTATGAGTTGTACAGATTAAGAAACAAAGAAGCGAAGGAGGCAGTGAGAATAAGTAAAGAGGAAGTGATGGCTGCGGAAGGAGAGAAAATGCAAAATGATTTTGAGGAAACAAAAACTCTTCTGGAAATGGGTCAAAATACAAAACGTGGCCCGAAACAGAACTCTGAAGGAGTGATGAATACTAGAAACGAAATAGTATGGGACGATTGTGAAGTGAGGAAATGCTGACAAGAATATTTCGGAAAGCTGTACAGTAGTGAGAAAGGTAAGACTGAAGGGTTAAATAAAGAGAATATAGAAGAAATGATGAATGAAACTGAGAAGGATATTGGAATAAATGAAGTAGAAAACGGTAGGAAGGATGAAAAACGACAAAGGAGCAGCCGTAGATGAAATCATTGGTGAAATGCTCAAGTATGGTGGTGCAAGGCTTATACGAAGATTGTGTGAATTATTCAATGTATGCCTTATGTGTGGAAAAGTGCCGAGGGATTGGAAGAGCGCGATCATTGTACCATTGTATAAGGGTAAGGGAACAAGAGTGATTGTAAGAAATACAGAGGAATAAGCTTGCTCAACGTGCCCGGTAAAGTATTTGGAAGAATACTGATTGATAGAGTACGAGAAACTACACAAACTCAGATGTGCAAGGTGGCTTCATGCCAGGAGAGGATGTGTCGATCAGATGGTTGCTCTTCAGCAGGTGATCGAAAAGTGTTTAAAAGTAAAAGGAAGTTATACTGTGCGTTTGTAGATCTGGAGAAAGCATATGACAGAGTTTATAGGGAGCAGCTGTGGGAAATATTAAATGAATATCGCGTAAATAAAGGTCTAATAAATGGAATAAGGGCAGTATACAACGGTAGTCGGGCATGTGTTAGAGTGGGAAGAGGTGTGAGTGAATAGTTTAATATTGAGGAAGGAGTGCGTCAAGGCTGTGTGATGTCACCGTGGTTGTTCAACGAATACATGGATAAATGTCTGAGACAAGCATGTACCGATACAAATGGTGTAATGGTTGGTTATGTAAATGTACGACTTCTGGTGTATGTAGATGACATAGTCTTATTAAGTGACAGTGCGGATGAGCTGCAAACCGCTCTGAGGAAGTTTGATACAGTCTGTGAGAGCATGGACCTAAAGGTAAACGTGAACAAAACTAAGATTGTGGTGTTCAATCGAGAAGGTGGAAAGAAGAGTAAAGTATTTACTCTGCATGATGAAAGTGTGGAGCAAGTGGACGAGCTGGTATATCTGGATAGAATGTTTACTGCAGATGGTACAATTGAGAGCGAGATTGGACGAAGGGTCAATGATGGAAGGAAAGTGATTGGAAGAATGTGGACGATAATGCGAATTGAATGCATGAGCCTAGCTGCGAAACGAGCAATCTATAATGCGTATTCGTCCCGTCAGTATTGTATGGAAGTGACACATGGGTATGTCAAAAAGCACGAAAGAAAAATAAATGCCGTAGGTATGAGATTCCTGAGAAGCGCATGTAGTAAAACGAGAAGGGATAAGATAAAGAATGAATGCGTAATGACCGAGTGTGGTGAGGAAAAGACGATGATGGATAGATATAAGAGTTGTACATTACGTTGGTTTGGTCACATTGAGAGAATGAACAACGCAAGATTAACGAAACAGATATATGTGGGTGAGGTTAGGAGAAAGGTCGGGCGTGGTAGGCCGCGTAAAACTAGGCTGAATGTAGTAGAATCTATGATAAAGGAAAGAAAAATAAGGAATTTTAAAATAAAAGGGCATCTCAGAGACAATGTATGAATCTTGCAGAAGCTAGGGAGATAGGAAAGCATGGAGAAAGATTGTGAATAAAAAATAAATGAGAGGTAGGGATTGTGTTGCCTACTCCGCAAGGGAATGGCGTGAAGGTTAAGTATCATTTTTCACATCAAAGAATCCGCGGTGCTCTTATTTCAATTCTTTTGTGGAGAATTTATTTACTATATCAAAACGACATGTCCCAGTTGCGCATATACCTTTTTCTTTAAAATTTTGTATGGACCCAATTTGGTGAAATATACTTTATGTTCTTGGGGATTTTCAATTAGAGAAAGTTATTTTCATAGTTACATCTCCTTCCAGTCCAAAAGCATCACCAAAAATGTTTTCATTTCTGTTATTCTTTTCATATATTTCAACATTGTATCAGTAACCAGTCAGAACACATCGTCCATCCCTTGAATCCAAACCTTATATGTTTTTCCCTAATGTACTGCTTCAGATAATGATGTCCATAATATAGAATCATTTCTTCGTCAATACTTAAGTTATCTAAAAGAATACCAGAACGTAAGAAATGTATATTGATTGAGTCTGTCCATAACAGGTCTCGTATGGAACAACATATCTTTACATTCAACTGGTTGACTCTGGATATTACAGTTACCTTTGAAATGGGGATTGTGTTCATTTCAATGTATCGGTTGTTAGATTTAGACTTTTGTACAATCCGTATATTCACATCTTGATCTTTACATCATAATATTTTTTCTTGTATAGGGCGGAATAAACTGATTATATAAATGTACCTGAAAACTTCCTTAGGCCGTCGGGGAAAAGATAAATTCATGGTGGTTATTTTGGGATGCATACATAATACATAGGCGAACTATGTAGAGAATGAGTTATTCCTCAAAAGGCATTTCAAATATTTGTACTGGTGTCTTGTTTTTACAATTTTAAGTTTCATTTCTTTGCTTCCCAGTTAATAACTTCATTTCCGTCTCCAGGTGAAAATCAAGGATACATCTTTTCTCATTCCCTAACACTACTCGGCTTTTTCTTTCTTCGGAGGACCTGATAAAGTTGACGCATTAGCTGTAGAAGTTAAATCCGACTTTGAAAGTTATTTCAACTCCACCATTAACGTCTACTGGAAATGCGTCTCCCACATTTTTTTTCTTCAGTTACTGTATCCACTCACTCTGTGAGTAATTCAACAATATTTGTGGGTTCGAGATCGTCATCTGACAGAGTATTTGGGTCCACCCAAATTTCCCCAAGGTCTCTAATAAAAACAAATTATCGAGAAGCCATAATCCCTTAAATTTGAATATCTACATTGATATAATTTATAATCATACATTTTTCGTACATCCTCAAGTAGAGATCAAGAGAAAATATGATTTTTTATACTAACATTGTAAATATGATGATGTATAATAAGAAATCATAATATAAATTCACACACATACGTGAATAAAAATCTGTAAAACGAATAATTCTAACGTCAAAAAACCACAACCAATGTATAAACATTAACTCAACATGGTGAGGTATGTGCTATCCTCAAATGACGTATACTTAATTCGATATCTCTTTTTTAAGGTATCGTAAAAGAGGTAAGAGCACCAACACATAAGGGCTAAGAGGATCAACACTAAAGGGCTAAGAGCATCAATACTAAAGGGCTTAGAGCACCAAGGGACTAGAGCTCCACACAAAAATTTCTAAGAGTACTGTCAGGTAAATAAGAAAATAGTAATTTTATTTTCATGCGGGAGTTTGATCACAAAATAAGCAAATAAACTAATAACAATTATGTAAAAGAGACTATCTAAGTATAATAACATTTTTAAACAAACTGAATTTAAAATATTAGTTCTGAAACAGTTAAACATATTTACAAAGTGAATTAATTGAAAACGTTTAAGACAGAACAACATATTTTTGCTGCGATTCAGTGACTCATACGTTTTTACATCAATTATTGCCACGAAAGATACGGGAAGTAGAAACACCTTCTCCAAAAATCAAAAATGTCCTTGTAAGACTAACAATAGACCCTCGCTTAACAACCGGTAAGAAGAAAAACAAGTCGAAGATAAATAACATAATAGAACATAATAAATGACATAATAGAAAAAGTCATGAAGCCTAGTGCTTGGCTATCCCCTATTGTGGTCATTTTTAAACCCACTGGTGATATTCGCATCTGCGTCGATATACTCAGAGCCAACGAAACCATTCTTCGCGAGAATTATCCATTATCGACGTTTGATAACTTTATGACCAAATTAAGTAACGCACAATATTTTACTCGGCTTGATCTAGTCAGTACATACCACCAACTAGATATAGAAGAAGACAGTCGACTGACAACCACATTCATCAACCATAAGGGTATATTTCGTTATAAGCATCTTATGTATGGATTCAGCCTCTGAAATTTTTCAAAGGATTTTTGAAGCGATGCTTGCGACTTGCAAAAATTGTCTGTCCTACGTTTCCACAGTACTTAATGGATTAAGTACATACATTTTGGTACATTTGGCGGATTCAATTCGGATTTGTTTCCGGCGTCCTCAGGAATACAGCCCTTCAACCATTTTTCTTACAACTTTTCCTTATATGCGGTTACATCTTCATTGTTCGCCAATAATGTTACCAGAAACTGGGATTCACAAGCACTCGTCTTTGCAACAGTTCCAATGCACGGTGTGGCATTTTCTACGTTTGCTAAATTATCACGAGTTTCTGTCGGAGCAATGGATTAGCAACCAATCACTTTTATGGCAAAAATTTGCGTAACGAATGTAGTCTTCTATAGCTGCTCAGTTAATACATTTCTGATGCGACAAGCGATTCTCATACAACCATTTTTTTTGCAACGACAATTCTACGTTCAATGAATTTTTTCACATAAGATTTCGCAACAGTAGAGGTGTTCCAATGTCCTATACTTTTCAAATCAGTAATATTTTCTTTGATGTTCGCTAGAATACTGGCATAACTGTGCCTGAAAAAGTGAGCAGTGTAAAGTGCTACCTCCGAAGATTCTAAGTGCGTTGCAATACGTTTGGGAATTGAAGAAATCGTACTCCCACGCTCCTAACAACCAAGAATCACAGTAACTCTGATATTTATGGAAAAAAGGCAGTGATGGATTTTCCATTACCTGTCACATTTTCATAGTACGCCTCAAAAGTTGAGGTTGTTCTCCTGAAACCAATCGCTCAGCGACATCCGCATCTATTATAACGGCTAGATATTGATAGCTATTAGATGTATTATTATTAACTCCACGCGTGTATTTGTTATTAAAGACTGTTCTGACAGAATGTTATTTTTATTGATCAAGAAAGAAAATAATGTTAAATACATTAATTTAATTAATCGTTCCAGTACTTATTTTTAAACAGAAGTAACCTTATATTGTTAATGATATAATATGCAAAATAATACACTTATTTTAAATTATTAATGTATAATGTGTAATGTTCCAGTTTTTTAAGGTGTTTTATTATTCGTTAAAGATATTAAAAAAGCAACAAAATTGTACGTACATGGACCAGCTAATTTACTTTAAATTACAGCTTTTTATGGTTTTACAAAATTATGTAAATAGCCATGACGTTATTATTTCAAATATATTTCCGTACATAAGATCTTTATTTTTTTTAATGTAAGATTTATATGACACGAAGGCAATTACTGTTTTCTTGACACACCATCAGCTGGCTTGGCACACACGCAAATTACACAAGCTTGCCATAAAACTTACAAGGACGATCATTATCACTGATATCACTATTTAAAAGTACATAAAAAAATGAATATGGATTTCTTAATTTTCTTTCCTTTGTAATCAAGTTTACCTCGTTCCAGTGGATAGACAGGAAGTTAATTATCAAAATAAAAAGGCGCAGATAGGTTGGTTTAAGAGTTTCAAAGGTGTAAAGTTAATTTTCCGTGAAGTTTTCTACTTTGTGCAAATAACCTTCACACCTACTTATTAATAATAGATAATTATTCAAAATTAATTTACTTACTTTTTTTAGATTTAAAATTTTAGGATATATTCTACACGGATTTAGATGTGTGTAATAAAAAGTGTGTTATATTAGTTAATTAATATTTGAAAGCCATCTATGAAATCTAAATTTTATTGTACGATTAACTAACACAATAAATTGAATGTTACTAAACCGCTTTTAAAACAGAAAATCAGAACACATTCTAACAGCCAAAGAAGAACATGCCACAATTAAAAATCTAATTTAATAAAATTTTATTACAATATAACGTCGTTATGAAAAACGTTGGTTTAAAAAATTTTAAAATAATTCACAACTAAGAACTTGAAATAGCAATTACAGATCAAGTGCTCCTTTCTACGAAGCTTCCTTAGCTCTCTTTGAGGTTACTTCTTCACAACTGGTAGCCTTAAGCAAATGGAGCACAAGCAATATTAGTAATGTCAAACCTTCTGCCTTTCGTGGAAACTCTAAGCTTCTCGAGCCTGGCCCTGCTCGTATCAGCTCGGCCTGCAATCAATTTTCTTCGTCGTTAACTCCCCGAATATATGTACCTCACCCTGTCACTGTTATATCTAGTACCTTTTCCTCCACAGTGCATTACTAGAATTGTTCCACCGATAGTTATGTCTCTTGTCAAATAAGGAAGCTTCCGCTGGATCTTTGGAACCGAGGAGAAAAGTTTATGTTTTCCATAACGTCAGATATTGTTTTCTGTGCATTCGCGACAAAGATTTTCTCCTTCACTTTGTGTTTGATAATATTCGTCAGGATGGGCGTCCTTACCTTAATATATTTTTTCGAACGTTTCGTGTGCAATCCTTAACGTCCCATTGGGATAATTATAGCTATGGGTTTTTCTTTCTCCTTTACGAATTTTACCACACCTACTATTCTATGTAATATTCCGCTCCCAACTAGCGTCGAGTTTAAGACGTCTCGTTTGGAAGTGAATTGCACTACCCTTGGAACTAAATTTTGGCGATTAAACTACATCATCTTTTATTCCAGGGATGGAGAATGGACGTTCAGTAACCATTTCTAGATACCTAAAAACAATTCCTGTCCCTAATCCTTCTCATTTTGACCTCAACCTTAAGGTAAAAAATTTTCGCTTGGCGTCTCCTTTGGAATTGGGATACCATTAAATTTTGGTGATTAATGAACATCGTCCTTAGTTAAAAGTAAGGGACAATGTCCACTAACTACCAAAATTTAATGCTAATCCAATTCTAAAGGAGAGAATAGGCGTTCACAAATAAATATTTCCTAGATGTCTTGTCTAAATACTTAACTCCTGACTCAGATCTCTTGCCTATTGACCATGGTTCCCTCAACCATAAAGTGAAAAATTGTTTCTTGACGTCTGATTTGGATTCAGGTTGGAATTCCCCTTGAAATAAATTTTGGCAATCAATTAATGTCATCTCTTACTTTAGGAATAGATAATAGACCTTCAGAAATAAATTTATTCAAGATGTCATTTCGCTTAAACACTTAACTCCTTTCTTCTTTTGAACAAGCATCGCTCAACCTTACGGTGGAAAATTATTTTTTGACGTCTCCTTTGGAAGTGACTTGGAACTTCCGTTGGAATTAATTTAACTTCATCTCCATTTTTATGAGTTGAGAATGGACCAATCCCCGGGGTATCAATTAAACAGCATAGCGGATGATCGCCCAGAATATTTTAATTGATATTCCATAAACACACCGTACACAAACGCACACAAGCACACCTACACCAGGAAAAACAATCAAAACCGAAGTGCAGGAAGTCGACAGATTGAAAGCAACAAGACGCTCGCAAGTAGACCATATTTCACCCAGTTTCGTACATTACGAACACATTACGTACCTTTCAATCTGGCAAAACGTAATAAACCGCCGAAAGGTAGTTTTTCTAACAGCCCTTCTTAGTAGAAGTCCTGTAAACCGCTCCACTATCCGCTCTCCCGTCACGAGATACCCCTTATACTTCTCTAACGAAGTCGTGAACTGGCATCTGATCCTGATCGCACAGCGCGAGCATCTATAATTATCGAAGGAATCCTGCTTCATAATCCCGCACCCGAAAAACGTTTGGTTTATCCTGTACTTGATAATATTAAAACTAAAACGTCCTGGAATGTTTAAATACCTAATTATTATTATCATTTGATTAATTAATAGTAAAATTCAGTATAATATTAAATTTTATTTTTGTTGTTTTTGTCACTTTTATTATTATGATTTATGTTAATAATCAATAACATTGTTCTCAATAGTTAGTTTAATTTGTAGATTAATTTTCATTTAATTAAAATACATAATATGTCAAGGTTGCTTTGATATAAATTTAATTGTGTAATTTGACACTTTCTCATTGGCAGATTATAAACATATGGCATATGGTTGAAAAGCATTTTTATGAAGAATTCAAAATGCAAAAATCCAATATGGCGTCCATAAGAAAATCGAAAGTTGCGTGCATTATCTAAAAATCTAGTAGGCCTAGATTTTTTCAAAATCATTTTGAAATCCTCGCTACCTGTTACCCCATCCTGCAAAAATCGTGGATGTCTCTCTTGCAAGAAACAAGATATAGCGATTTTAGAAAACGCATATTTTCAGTCATCACCCTGTGTCTAGTAAATGGAAGGATTCTTTGACATATAACCATGGTTACTTCTTGGGCATTAATGACGCAACTTTTTCTCCATTTAACCATCTTCGTATCTCTAACGGTTTCCAACATCCTCATGCATTTCATCTTAAACTGGACACCCTGTATATATACAATATATATTATGAATTACATTCTTCTCAGGTTTATCTCCTTGTATCGTTGAAGTTCTCATAAGAACTCATGTTATTACGACGACGTTTCGGCAATATCATATTTTCCGTCTTCAGGGTGCTAGTACATTAGCTTTGCTTTACGTTACTCGAACTGAACTAGCATCCGATGTAGTATCCTGACTATACACTTTTGATGGGTTTCGTTGCTTTCACTTTGCTTGAAAGTAGCAAAGAGAAGTTGTGTGTGTGTGTGTGTGTGTGTGTGTGTGTGTGTGTGTGTGTGTGTGTTGTGTGTGTGTGTGTGTGTTTGTGTGTGTATGTGTGGTGTGGTGTGCGTGTGCGTGTGCGTGCGTGTGCGTGTGCGTGTGCGTGTACGTGGTGCGTGTCGTGTGCGTGTCGTGTGCGTGTGCGTGTGCGTGTGCGTGTGCGTGTGCGTGTGCGTGTGCGTGTGCGTGTGCGTGTGGTGTCGTGTGTGGCGTGTGCGTGCGTATTGTATGAAGCATGTTTAAATGTGGTATAAACATTTGTCTTGGAAGTATTAAATTTAAATGACAAATATTGTTTTACTAGTACCACTATTGAAAGAATAATTAATACCACTGTATTCCTCTACTGTATTTGTAGGAATGTGTGTTTAAAATTGCTGTAGATGTGTAGCGTGTGAACTTGTATGTTGACATTATATTGAATTGTAAAAGTAAGTTATGTATGTATATACTTGCTTCTATATATGATTTATTATTTCGCAATGGAAAATTTGATGTGTGCTCAATGACAAATGGCACCTAAATCTACTGAATTTTGCGGAAGTATACGTCGATCATATGTGGGACTTTCCTAAAAAGTCGAACCAAGATCTAAGTGTGGTGTGGAGCGTGTGTGGTCCAAAATTTGAATGTTTCTAGGAATTATTAAGGTTTTGTAAAAATTTCAAGATGGCATAGATTTTGAAGTATCGGAAAGTAACTTGCGTGCCGGCAAATGCATGCAATGCTGAAACTCCTCTGGGATAGGTTGTTTTGGTATTATCGGGGTTAATATGATGGCATTTTGCAAAATGGATGTCTGAATTTTTATAAGGAGAGTGACAGGTAGAAGGTAGATACTCGTTATACTATTTGTACTCAGAGAGGGCTGTCATGGACGAGTATCATAAGCACATATATGGTAGTTTTATTTCGTAAACAATCAGTGCCGCAGTAGACATTAGTTTTCCGCAGAAACCCTTTTGTGGATTAAGTACTTTGAGAGCTTACAAGTAAAAAGAAGACGATATTGTTATACAACTTTTCAAAAGTGTTTAAACAGATTTGTAATAAACAGCAGTTATTGCGTTAAAAAGTATGGTGCATGGAATCGTCGCGATCGAATAGAACCTTTTAAGTGGTCCTTTATGTAACTAAAGGTGTTAGGTATTGTAAATTAGACAAATTGAACATTCATAATACTGAGGTAAATATATGTGCGTTTATCAGCAGGACTTAATCGACCGATTATAGACAATTAATAATTTAGTCATTAAGTGTAATTAAAATATTCCGTGACAAACATTTCAGAGAGCAGTCATTAAAACAGATTATCCAATATTTATACGCGTCTAAAGGCGTGAATGGAAACGAGCGTATAGCTCGACGGCCTGTGTTAAAACCTCGTGACGGCATACTATTAGTGATGAGTGTACATACTTAGGATTAATTAAAGGAAATCAACTCCACTGAATAGGACGTTACACATGATAAAGGATTCCGAGAATTATATTACCTGTTATTATATATGTAGACGATAATATTTAGCAGGTATTTAGTCTACAGGGATTGTTCTTTTGTTGCATGTGTTGCTTCACGGAAGCAATGTATGTAAATATTTTTGTGAAATTCAGTTAATATTATAGCTAACTTATTCTTTTGCTTAAATTATGATGGGGTTTGATTAAAGTTTAAAGTTTAACCAAAATTATATTATTAGATTTGATTGTTTTCTTTGATATGAAAAGTAACATACAGGATTAACCGGTTAAAACAATAAAAACTTTGACATTTTGAATATATGATTGATCTGAAAATTGCTTATTTTCAGTCAGATCGATTACAAGATTTAGTTGCTTTGCACTGATTAAGAGTCGAGTACACAATGCTGGTCACGACTGATTTATTTAGTAGAAGTTTCAGATTTGAATCACAGTGCTTTATACTTGCGAATGTTTTAATATAGTTTAATGATAAAAATTCCAAACGGTATTAGATAAGATACATGATCCACAAGAGAAGCACTGCTTGTTACGTTTTAAGATACGAATTTTTGTATTTGTAGTTCAAAATAATAGAATTATTATTTCTCCATAGCAATTACCACTATTGAGGACAATGACTGTAATCGTTATCGAAACGTAAGATGTATGTAAAATATAAACGTTAAAATGTATCATTAAAATACCGAAAAAGCAAAAGTATTTTAATTTATTATTTTTCGAAATTGACTGACATTTATTTATTTTACAATTTTTATGACAAGTATTAATATTGTTTCATATTTATACGAGGGTAAATTTGAAAGTGTCCAAGTAACTTCTCACTACTTTGATATTAATATTAGAGTACATTTTGGATCAACAGTTTAGTTTATTGGTTAGAAAAACTATAATATGTAAAAGAACTTTTGTACAGATGTATTAATTGTATTAGTTAGGTTTATTATTATATTCTTGGAAATCTGTAGTTTAGCTTGTAAGTATCTATACAGAATAGCATGAAGCAGGCGTACATTATATATTATTGTTTCTTCGTTTCCTGTAATTCGGTGCAAACTTGTCGGAAACAAACAAATAAATAAATAATAATCGTTGAAGTGTATCTTTCTCGTGAGAAATGTTCAGTATCGTTTTAGTATGAAAGATTTTAATAGTGGTGATTAAAGATTGCGTGATTGTACGGTATAATTTGCTTTGGTTACTAGATGCTTAATTTGTTTAGTACATATCGATAAGTGTAATTAAAAGAATTCCAGACACATAATTGTCTTTAATTGACGTGATTCAAACTTTATGTTCATTGCAGGAGGCCAAACGCAAGAAGATATTTTGAGCTGGATGATTCTGGTCGATTAATAATGCAATTGAACCTTAGCAGGTCTCTACTCTGCGTCCTGTCGCGGTTATTTAGGAAAGAAACGGTAGACTGAAAATCTGTTCAAGCTCAAGGTAAATAATCATGGGTGTTTAAGTATAGTTGTGTATTGGTACGTACATAAACACATGAAAACGCTTTCCTTGTGTACTTCCGTATAAACGACCTTCACACTTGTTGCAAATACTGAAGCGAATTCACCCTGCCTTGTGATTTTGACGTTATTATTTATTTCTTTTATGGTGCATTTATATTTGTATTTTACAATTTATCGAATTTCTGTTTTCTTCGTGTTCAATACAACGAAGTTTGCGATAATGGAAAATTAACGTATAACATTATTTTAGTTTTGGGTTTTGAACTTGTAAGTGTCAATCAATTAATTTTAATGTTGAAAATATACGTAGTTACGTACAGGTCATTGTATAGCCATGCAGTGACGACGTTTTTTATAATTTACGATTTTGACGAAAGCTTTTAGCATTGCTTATTTGATTATATTTTACACTAATTTTTTATTAAAATTTATTTTTGAATATAGAAATTCTTTAATAGCATTAATTTGAAGTAAAGTTTGAGCAATTAAGATTGATGCCCTTTACAATTGGTCTCACAGCACGTTTACTTTTTTCTTGATTGCGTACGAATATTTTGAACCTTTTATAAATAGCACCAGTCCAAGAGCACGATTGATTTGGTTAATGCTACGAAAGGTAAGCAAGTTTTTGTTTGTTTTGATAATTTCTGCGGGTACTAGAGTTTATTTGTGTGCCAATTATACCAACATTTTCGATTTTAAACAAGTTTTTATTTATGACTTTCCTTGTTTCGATTTATGACATTCTATTCACCTCACGTAAATCAACATTTACCCCACCCCTCTACTGGGCTATCGGGCCCTTTCACTTATCTTTACGCCAGTAGTACTGCCATTTTCAGGCAATTGCAAAACAAACGCAAACGCACAGGCACAAGTATACTCCGCAAAACCCTGCCAAAATGAGGTAGCAAGTCGATTTAACGATAGTGGAAAGGTATCGATTGCATATCTAGTTGTATAGTGTTTAGTTCTCCATTACAGGAAGATATTTAGTTAGTGGTCTCTTAAGAAACAAAAGACCAGCGAATACTCATTTAATAGAGATGTTTCTTCTCTTTCAATGATATAAAATTGTAATACTTTTACTGAACTATTTTTGAGAAAAACGTAAAAAGTGATGGTAGAGTGATGTTAAATTTATTTTAATAGTCATTAATCTAGACACCTACGATATACTTTAATTGTTGAAACAATTGATTGCGCCTTAGGACTGTCAAGGAAGTACGTGCACTAAAAGTATCCACTTGTGAGTGAAATACGCTTTTGAAGTAAACAGAAAAGGCTCATTTATCCGAAAGGCAACGTACTGAAATTTTAGTGATGCTGGGATATGGAGAAAGAATGAGGACGCTGACAGAAGTTTGCAATTTGTACCCCGAATATCAAATTACCCAATCAACTGTAAGTAAAATTTGTCATAAATTTCAAGAGACGGGCTCTGTTAAAGGTTTAGCAAAAACGGGCAGAGCTACAGCTTTAAATAATGAAGAAAGTGATGTTGGCCGTCGTGGAGACAAATTGCGAGATTGTAATACAAGCAAATCTACTGTACACAGCGTCCTAGAAAAGGAAATAGTGGCACCCATATAAAGCTTGTGTAGTTCAGCAGTTATTTCCAGACGTCTTGGATCGTAGATTGTAATTTTGTGAAGAAATAACCCACCAACTTGAAGGCAATGCAAATTTTGACAAAAATATTCTGTTCACTGATGAGGCAACGTTTTGCTTAAACGGCACAATTAATAAGCAAAACACACCATACTGATCTTCACCAAATCCTAACTGGAAGAACACACCCAGTACCAGCAGAAAGTTAATGTGTGGGCAGGAATGATGGGAAACCAGATTTTCGGTCCTTATTTTTGAGAGCAATTTAACGGCTAAGCTTTATCTAAATTTTCTACAGATACAGTTCCTGCCTTAGCTGTTTTATACCCGGATATAGTCCACGACGAAATATGATTCCAGTAAGAGGATGGCTCCTCCACATTTTGGATTAATGTCCGGCAGTAGCTTAATGATACCTTTCGAAAACGTTGCATAGGCTGAAGGGCAGCTCGGTCACCGATTTACGTCCGCTGCATTTATTCCTTTAGGGCGACCTTAAGAGTAAGGTTTACGTAAATAGGCCGGGAGACATTGAGTACAAAAGACAAAATACAGAGGAAGGTAAAAAGTTGTACAGAAGGTTAAACACAGAAACCCTGAGTGCTAGGGAGGCATGGTTAAACGGAGAGTGTAAGCAAATAGCAGATTTGGATAGGCAAGTTAGACATGATCTGGTCTATAACAAGGTGAAAAGTTTACATGGGATGGTAGTAAAAACAAGGGAAACAAACACAGTAGATAGAAAGCAAAGATGGTAGAGAGAAGTGAGTGAAGTGCTTACAAGGTGGAAAGAATACATAGAAGACTTATATAAGGCTAGTGAGAAACCTAAAGGTTTAGTTTCAGAAAAAAGAGGTGGGAATTCAGGAGGATGACAAAGGTCATAGGATACTAGAAAGTGAAATAAAATTAGCTGTAAAGGACTTGCAGAATGGTAAGGCTCCGAGAGAGGACGGAATACGAGTTCAATTGATTGAAAGTGAAGAAAAAGGTTTGAAGGAATTAAAGGAATTATGTGATAAGATCTATTAGAGTGGGCAATGGCCAGAATATTTTGTTAAAACTGTTATGGTTCCGTTAGAAGAAAGAAGGGTACTAAGAAATGTGAGGAACGCAGAACTATAAGTATACTAGGTCACACTGCAAAAATATTGTTACTTGTCTTAGATAAAAGATTGACAAAAATCAGGGAGGAAAACATAGGGCAAGAACAGTTTGGATTCAGGAGAGGCGTGGGAACAAGAGATGCAATCGAGTTATTAAGAACGATTAAGCCAATGTCTGGTAGATTTGGAAAAACATTTGATTGCGTGAAGTATGAAAAGCTGATGGATATATTGAAAGTTAAAGGAGTTGATAGGAAAGCGAGAAGGTTAATCAGCAAACTGTACATGAATCAGGTAACGATGAGGGTAGGAGACAACATGACATAATGGTTTGACATCGGAAGGGAGTAAGACAGGGTTGGTGTATATCTCCAACCTTGTTTTATATGTACTTGGAAAAGATGGTGGAAGAATGTTTCAAATCTTTTAAAGGAATTACTATTGGGCGACGACAAATACAATGTATTAGGTTTGCTGACGATATGATAATATTTGCTGAAAACACGCGGGAACTAAACAATAGGCTGAAACACCTGGAAAATATGAAGGAAATATATGGTCTGAGAATTAACCACAATAAGACCAAGGTTATGAGAGTTGGAGAAGAAGAAAATATGGACGTAAAAGTGAAAGGAGAAAAGCTAGGACAAGTGAGAAGATATAAATACCTGGGCACGGAGTTAACACAGGACTGGAAGAGTGAAGAGGAAATTAAAATGAGATTATGAATGGCAAAACAGGCATATAGCAGAAAAATAAAGTTGTTTAACAACCGACTTGAAACTGAGGAAGAAGTTAGCAAAGTGTTTTATATGGAGTGTGCTACTATATGCCGGTGAGACATGGATATGGACATGAGACATAAGCAGTAAGATCTAATATAGGTTAGAAGCATTTGAGATGTGGGTGTAGAGGAAAATGTTGCAAATGAAGTGGATAGATCTAGTAAGAAATGGGGAAGTATTAAGGAGAGTGGGATAAAGAAGGGACGTATTAAACGCTCTTAGGAAAGAGAAGAAGGATTGGTTTGGGCATGTTATGGGAGGAAATAGTTTGTTAAGAGATATTCTGTAAGGGTAAGTGGATGGAGGAAGGAAGGGAGGAAGAAGAAAGAGGAAGCGGATAGATGACTTGAAGGAAGGAGGTTGTTATGTTGGAGTGAAAAGAGAGGCATGGATAGAAAGTCGTGGAGAGGAAACACCTGATGGCCTGCTTCAGGAGAATACCGATAATGGATAATAAAGTAATGTGATGCCAATGCGATCTGCCACATGCTATTCCTTTTTGTTGCAAATAATTATCTCAAAAGGAACAGAAAACTACAGATATTGACTATGGACATATATTTAAAAAGAAAAAATTTGGAACTAAATGGGAACAAAACTAAGGTAATGGTATTGAGAAAAGAGGTAGGAAAAAGGAAAAAGGAGGAGTGGAAATGGAGGGAAGACGAGATACAGCAGGTAAAGGAATTCACCCACTCGAGATATAGGATGAACAAGACAATAAAGATGGACAGCATATAAAAGAACGAGTGAGAAAAGGGGATAAATTGATGGGGCAAGTGTGGAGTGTAGGAATGGACTTAATGAAAAGGAGATTATTATTTGAAAACTAATAAAATGTGTGGTGTTGGTATGGGGCGGAGGTGTGGGGTGGAAGGAGCATAAAGTTATAGAGGAGGAATAAAATATGGACAAGGAACCAGGAAAGAATATTATGAAAGAAATAGGTGGAAAGAAGAAGTGAAGAGATTAAGAAGGGAAGGTGTGAGCGTGAAATAGGACATAATTAGAAAGGACAGGGATGTCCAAAGGCAGGAAAGATGGATGAAGGTGAAGGAAGGTAAATATAATACAAACTATAGGAAAATCAAGGGAGAAGGGATACCGGTATACTTGAAAGTAGAAGGGAGGAAGGAAAGAAAGAAAATGATAGCGAGATTTAGGTGTGGAAATCAAGAAAGATGGAACAAATATTGGAGAAAAGACGAAGACAGAGTATGTAGGCTATGCGGGGAGGGGATGGAAACCATCAGCCATATGATGAAAGCATGCAGGGAGGTAAGAGAAGAGGAGAGGATGGTAGAGGAAATACTGGGGGAAAAAGGAAAAGGAGGGGATCGGATGGAAGAAATATGGAAAAGAAGAAGACAGTTAAGGGGCGAGGAGCCAGTGTAGGTGGAATGAGGGAAAAAGAGGCATTAGAAAGTCAATTGTAAATAGCAAATAGAATTTAGTAAATGTAAATAGTGTACACAGTCCTTTGCAGTGTTGTTAAAATAAGCAAAGAAAGATATTAAGTAAGTAACTACAGATATTGGTTTAGAAGAACCCGTAGCTCGCCAAGCAGTCATGAAAAATTTGTGTTCGTCGTATTTAAAAGAGAAAGCAAAGTATTTTCTGCGCAGCCAAGGTTTTTGATACCTTGAACCATGCGAAATACGCTTCCTTGGATTAAAATTTAAATGGCAGGAAGAATTTTGTATGCCAGATAGGCCTGACCTGGCTTTTGTCAAAGAACAACATACAAGATTCATCCTTTCAAATCCAACAATTAACGACGCCGCTAGTCCCAGTGTAAGTTCTCAGTTGATCCTTCTCTATTGAAAACGTGTTAATTTTTTTATTTTCCCATATCTGTATCTCGAGAATGTACTAATTTCTCAGTTTCTCTGTATATTCTTTTTGAAAATATATTATTTTTTTATATTTTGAATTTGAAAATGGGTTTGCACGTAATAGAACCGAGTTTTCAATTACGATAATTCGATAACACTGTAGTTTGTGTTACTCTACCCAAAATTTCAACAGTTTTCGTCTATTATTTTCCAAGACACACCCTAAATCTCAGGAATGAAAAACATTTATGAAAACGGTACCGTTCATTTGACGAGAAAGCAGCACAGTATTGTGAAAACCACATCTCTCTATCTTCACTCATGACCAAGACACTCTGAAAAACCATAAAAAATGAGACACACTGTTACATTTATGTCAATATCAATTTTCTAAAACATGTTTCAATGAAAAAACGTTTCAATGTTCATATTTATATACTCTGTTTTGCATTAGAGCAGGCCATGATATTTTTTCTGTAGTGGTATTTCCGTTTTTCGAAATGACAAGAACTCAATCTTACGCCGTCCTGCCTAATGTAATCGTGTTACTCAAGTAATGCGTATGATGATCAAGTCTAATATTGAATTAATAATAATTTCTTGAGAAAATACCAAAAGTGATCGTAAAAAGTACAAACTTGCAAATTTTAGGGTGTTACAGCACCTTAAAAATAGTGCAATGGGAAACGTATTATAATGGTGTCTGATATAGTTCAAGTACGTAAGAACTTAAACTGCTTTTTCGTGCGCACATTAAGTATGTATTTTTGGTTTTAAGTTTCACAGTGAACTATCCAAGACACCTTAACGGCAACACATCAAAATTTAAAGTCGATATATTGTGGTAAGCACGGCAAATCTGAGTTTTGGGATTTCACTTTTCGGAAAGACCTACAACGAGTAATTTGACAATTTAATTAAAAAAATATTACTTTGGACCTTGTAGCCAATATTAAGTTTTTGAGAAAATTTCTGCATTCGCATAGTTTAGGCCAAGATGTCAGATTTGTGTATTTAGATGCAACGTGGATTTATCAAAATGGTTCTGATACTCTGGTATCAAAAGTAATCCATCCTAAATTAAAGTGGAGGTAACCATTTTACAGGCGGAGTCTAATTTAGGGTTTTTTGGATACTGCGTCTATTTATTCGATTTGGGGAACAAGAATCTAGATTATCATATAATTAGGAAAGACAGCGTGTTTCAAAATTGGGTGATTAAACAGCTGATTCTTGCGTTGTGCAAACTACATGTAAATTGTGGTTATGAATAACGCACCGTATCATTCAGTTTAGTTAGACAAGCCACTGCAGGAGTGGTTGGTTAACCACGGGATCGAAATTGGGGGCAAATTTACAAAAAAAGCAACTTTGGAACAAAATTCAAATTTTTAGGTCCAGAGGAAAAATGTATGTAGTTGATAATATTTTGATTATTGGGTATGGAGTTTTACGATTGCCTGCCTCATTACCACTGCCAATATAACCCTATTAAAATGGGACGGTTTTTTGTTTAATTATTGCAACCGAAAGATGAGACCTTATCCAAATGTTCTCTTACAACCCTTGTTCGCAAATGGAAAAGATTATTTCAAATGACCCGAAGAAACATATGAGACATTTTTTGATTGAAAACATGCCACCTGGAGAATCCGATTCAGATTCACATAGTGGTATGGATTCAGATTCTTCTGGTGATATAATGCAGTCGGAATAAGCCCCCACTGTTTGGCATTAAAATTTTTTCAAACTATATTTAAATGTTTGGGTTTTATTAGGCCCTGTCCGTGGAAACAAAAGCAGCGATCTTGTGGTCAATTCAATTTAGCTACGACTAGAATGAATACATTTCTAGTTACTTTCTTTCATATATACGTAACAGTCCAGGAAGGAAGGAAAGGGCCACGTATTTCATTCCCTCACCAAGGTGGAAGGCAGCTTTCCGAGCGCCTTCAACCACAATCATGGATTCCCAGCATACATACATACATTACGTATATATGCATAATGGGATTAAGGATGGGTGTGGTCAGGATCGAATCAGAAGGAACGGAGTTAGGGTTCTGAGGGGGATATACTACCCCAGCATTCGCCTAATGGTGTGTATATACGCAGTGACCATGCCGCTACATGTGAATGAGGAAAGCCCCCTGAAAAACCTCATACAAGTCGACAGTAACGGGAATCGAAACCATTACCTCCCGTATGCTAAGCAGGTTGTATCACCACTACGCTACCAGCTCGGTAACAGTCCGGGAAAGAACGACGCAGCAAATTTCATCACGAAAATAAATCGTCATAATGGAATACTTATGAAAAACGCAGTGGATTTCCTGGATAGGTTTAATTAACTGGATACATATTGATGTTTCGGTTATCTATTGACTTTAGGACCGAAGAACTTAGTTTGCACACATCATGTTTAATAGCCAACGAGAATAAAGAGAAAAATACTGTAGGTAAATTTTATCACGAAAGCAAGTTTCCACATTGGACTACTTATGAAATTGCGCTCTGAATTTCCTGCATGTTTCTCCCCTGAGAGAAAAAAGGAAAAGGCATTCTTGCGTAGCTTCGGTTAACAAAACATCTCATTGTGAAGAATCTACAATTTCCGTTTTATGTAGGTAATAGACGTTCAAGGTCTGAAGACTATAATTAACTTTTTTCTAAATAAGTCACTCGAGATTTAACGATTTTGGTGCAAACAAAGTCTAAATACCGTGAAAAACTATGTTGAAACGCTGCATTAGCTTCACTTTAAAAATATATCCTATAATTTTCAAAAAGTCAAGCTACGGTAGTAACTTTAGTAGCGACTAAGGCGAGGAACTCGTTCCTTGATCTGCGTATGTAACTAAAAACCGCTTTTGGTTTAATGGAATTGGTCGCCTTCAGTAGTCAAATAGCATAATAGTAGAGCACGTTTGGACCAGCGGTAGAATGGTCGTCTACATCATCTTAGGTGCGGGTTCGATTCCCGGTCAATGTAACCCTTTTTTTCAACTCAGATTAGACTAGTTTTTTTATTTAATCTTAACTTATATATATATATATATATATATATATATATATATATATATATATATATATATATATATATATATATGCGGGGTGTCTCTACTCTACGGACAAACTTTGCGCAGTGATTCTAGACCCAAAAATAATAAAAAAAGTTCATATAAACCCAGGTCCGGAAACGCTTCGTTTAGGACCTAGAGGGTGTGAAAACATCTTATTTTCCTCGGTTTTATGGCGATATTTTGCGAACAAATTTGAATATGGTCCTGAAACTGTTACACATGATGACCATTTGTTTCGATACATAATCTCACTCGTTTTGATAATGGGCGGCGAATCCTTGAACATATTCCCACATTATTTCTGAAGGTATCGCAGGCATCTACAGTGGTATGCTAAAAGTTAATTGGCCTTAAGTTTTTTACCACCCGGTATATTGACGTTCCGTTTGAATTAGTTTGTTCCCTTTTCAGTTCTAAGCAAAAAAGGTATACTTGGTTACTTGATGCCTCTCAGATCAACCGTTTTCGAAATATTGGTTGATGAACAGTTTAGTTTATTTAACCAGCTATTGAATCTCTTGCCATTTTAGCAGGCTTTGACTAAAACAAAAAAATGTCAAGTTGTTGCTTAGATACACAAATGTATTTATGACATTTGTTGTTACTCTTGTTGATAGAGCGTCCCAAATTTCAAATTAACATAATAATGTTATAGTAATTTAAAACCTGTTTCATTTCTAAAATGGTTGCTTTTAGTAATGAAGAATATGCCGATATGCTTTTATTCTGTGGTGAGATGCAGTGTAATGCCAGAGCAGCACAATGAAGATACGCTGAAAAATTTCCTAACAGAATCCACCCGAAACACTCGACATTTGCAACGGTTTATCAACGACTTCGACAAACTGGATGTGTAGCTCCAAACAACCAAACAGCAAGACCGGCCACCGTAACGGTAGCTAATGAAGATGCAATTTTAATGGCTGTCGAAGATAATCCGGAGACTAGTGTAAGAAGGCTCTCAGAAATGCACCCTAACATATCAAAATCATCTGTGTGGAGTATCATCCACAAGGAAAACTTATATCCTTTCTACTTACAAAAAGTTCAGGCTATTTTGGAACCTGCACGACTAGAATATTGTCTCATTGGTTACGAAACCAAAAAAATCCAACATGCTCGTTTATATTCTCATATCTTATTCAGTGATGAATCGTTATTTACAAAAAATCGAATTTTCAATATGCATAATGCATACTATTATTCATATGTTGGAGATAACCCCATCTATTATTATTAAAGAAACTCACCATCAGCAACGATTCAGCATAAATGTTTGGATAGGTATAGTAGGCAATCACTTACTAGTACCTATGGAGTTGCCTGCTCGTTTAAACGCTAACGAGTATTTACAATTTTTGCAAAATACCTTACCTGGTTTATTGGATGAAGTGCCGTTAAATATTCGTCAAAATCTTTGGTATATGCACGATGGTTGTCCCGCCCATTTTGGCGTCAACGTTCGACAATATCTCAACAATACGTTTGGTGTTCAATGGATTGGAAGAGGTGGTCCAGTTGCCTGGCCTCCCAGGTCTCCTGATCTCAATCCTTGTAATTACTGTATTTGGGATACTTAAAATCCCTAGTATACGCAGCACCAATAGAAACAAGGGAACAACCTTGGAACAGAATCCAAGATGCCTGCGATACCTTCAGAAATAATGTGGGAATATGTTCACGGATTCGTCGCTCATTATCAAAACGAGTGAGATTATGTATGAAACAAATGGTCATCATGTGGAACACCTTTTGTAACATGTATTTTTTTAGTTTATTATTTATTTCTTCATTTTCGTTCTTAAATTCAAAGTTAAAATAAAAATGCAAACATACGTTACTTTTATTTTTAATTACAATTTGCTAAGGATTATAGGCAATTAAATTGAACTGTTCATCAACCAATATTTTGAAAACGGTTGATCAAGTAATCAAATATACCTTTTTTGCTTAGAACTGAAAAGGAAACAAATTAATTCAAACGGAACGTCAATATACCGGGTGGTAAAAAAGTTAAGGTCAATTAACTTTTAGCATACCACTGTAGATGGCGCCCTCTGCAGGCAGCATCAAAATCAAGAAAATATTTAAGTTTCTCGACCACAAAAACCCCCGTGCTCCAAATTTTAGGACCATATTCAAATTTGTTCGCGTTCGCAAAAAACCGAGGAAAATAAAAAATTTTTTCACACCCTGTAGGTCCTAAACGAAGCGTTTCCGGACCTGGGTATATATGAACTTTTTCTTATTTTTGGGTCTAGAATCACTACGAAAAGTTCGTCCGTAGAGTTTCTGGACACCCCGTATATATATATATATATATATATATATATATATATATATATATATATATATATATATATATATATATATATATATATACATCCATAGATTTCCAAGACCTGCTCTAATGCAAAATAAGATGGAACAGACTATAGCTAAGTTGCTCTTGTATACCACCTTTGTAATGTTGTATTTCATATTAGTAAGAAGAAAGGATTTAATAAGACATTACTCTTAATGTCCCAGATCAACAATTAAATTTTAAATAGGAAGTCTACATTCATGTTTCTTTTTGGCTTATAAAGGCTTTTAATCACTATTCCAAAGACTAATTAAAGAAATATAAATTTCATCACCCTTGTCATTCCACCCTACTGAGCAGCTACCTCCTGCCTTCGTTTTCACATCCTATCTAAACTAAAGAGTATAATAGGAGGAAAAATTATGTGTAATAAAACTTAATTTGATCAAATTTAAGAATTCTAATTTACAAATACATATTACATTTGTAAATACTTACTGGCGGCATACATTTCAAATTAACAAAATATTTTGGGAATCATATAAACTGGGGATATTGCATTTGATTAAGCACAATACACAATAATGAAATACTTTACAAATTACGACACTGTTGACGTTGTAAAGCAATCCACAGGATCAGATTATAGAAGAGGAATTCTATTGTAATCAAAATAATTCTCATTGAATATTGGAATGTAAACTGAAAGTGAAGTGAATATCCATTAATTAGAGATTATCAAATGTACCTGTTGTAGACAGAGTTGTGGTTACTTCAACGAGAGGGCGTAAGAGAAGATAATTAATAAACTCATATTCGGTACTAGACAAACAAGCAGAAATTGTAAATGCATCACTGTCATAAACAGTACCAAAATGTAGATAATTCCTTCGAAATTAATTGTCAATGGGCACTTGTCCATTAATAACAATAATTGGAGAGAATCGGAGAGACTAATTACTATGCAGTAATCCTTCTATAAAAGCGATTAGAACGATCTAACAGAGACATACGGTATATACCTACATTCACACCGGTGAATCTGGAATATGAAATAGAAAATCATCACTGACACCTCCACCTTGCGTCTGTCCTTCTTACTCCTATAATGTTCAAAATAATGACAGAGATATGTTTAATACTGGTAGGGCCAATAGGAGCCATATTGAGGATTTATGGGAGCAAAGCTGGTGGAAATGGATATAAATGTTGGCAATAATGTGGACTATGCATCTTTCAGGACCTTAATGAAGTCCCCGTGTACGGCCGAAAGAATCTGGTTTATAGTGGCATAAATCGTAGCCGGCCGATTAGGGGCATGCAGATGTGCGACACCCCGCGTATTATTCGTAAACGCCAATAATTCTCTCGAACACGACTTCGATTGAAAACCTTACGCTCTGAAAAAAAAACTTTTCATTGAGTGGAAAATCTTTCTTATAGAAAAAATTTAATATAAATTACAGAGTTACTCCTATTATGTTTAATCAAACTAAACCTGCAATATTTTGATGGCCTCAGAGAAAATTACTTTTGGAAGTATAATTAAAACTGAAAATTAATTTTAATTTGTTTTAAAGTTTTGTTTTACAAATGGGGTACAATTACTTCGTTTTATACAATATCGTGATAAATGTAGAAAATTTTCAGTAACTCTAAACAATGAAAAGTTAATGAAAGGAACTGGGAAAAATTCTGAAATTTTTTAAGTTTATAACGGAGTTTTAATTGTTTCAGAGAGATTTTCAAATCTTTCTTTGTTTTGTTAGAATTTGGTAATAATATAATTGATTGAAGTTCTGCTGTTCTATTATGATTAATTAAAACCGAAAGTAACAATTCCTAACGTTTTTTTTCTGAAGAACCTGCCGTCTTGACATTATTATTATTGTCCTTGTTCACGTTATTATATAGTTCCATTAAATATTAATGTTTTAATTCCTATTTTTCTGTTAGAAACTTTTAGACTCTACAAACCAAATGGGTTGTTTCAAAATGACACACTTTTTTTTTTTGTTTTGTTTTACATTATTTTAATTCATTAATTGAGTGCAAAGGTTGTGTGAGTGAGTGTGTGTATGTGTTAGTGTAGGTGATGTGGTGTTTATCTGTTGATCCATCGCGTAGCCTGGTCCATTGCTGTGGTCGTTATCATTTTTTTTCCTTTGGGGAGTTGGGATTTGGATGTTATAGGGGTTATCTAAGGACGTATGGGGTATTGTCGAGGAGTTCATCTAATTCCTCGGGGAGGTTTTCGAGGAGCTGGGATAGCAGGGAAGGGGGATGTTTAAATTTCCTTTTCGGTTTTTGACTGAATCTATTTCTGCGGTGTTTGATCGTGTGCAGAATGGATAGGATTTCTTTGGTAGGGACTGTGTCGCCGAATATCCTGCGTTGGGCAAAGTTGGTTTGTAGGGTTTTAAGACGGTCTGTGATCGGGGCTATATTCGCGTGTTGGATGGTGAGGACGTTTGGGAATCTTGGGTCTAGGTTGTGTATTTTGCGTAGGATTCGACGTTCACATGAGGCTATTTTTTTAAGGGAGTCGTGGTTTAGGGTGACGTACAATGGGGCCCGGTAATCAATTACTGGTCTAATGAATGTTTTATAGGTGTGCTGTAGGGTTTTGGGAAGGCAGCCTCCGAAGGTACTGCTTAAGGCGCCGAGGAGGTTGGCACGTTTGCGGACGCGGTCCAAGGTTTGTTGGAGGTCTTTAGACCAGTTTAGGGTTCTGGTAAATGTTATCCCTAGATATTGGATTTCATCTTTCAGTGTTATTTGTTCGTCGCGTAATGTGATTGTAACTTGGTTTACTGAGAGGTTAGCTTTGGCGAAGTTGTTGGGGTGGCGAAAAAGGATGGCTTGGGTTTTGGACGGGTTTACGGAGATTCTCCACCTGTCAGCCCAGACGGAAAAATTTCGTAGAGTGTTGGAGATGAGGGTGGAGGCGGTAGCGCTGCTCTGACTAACTGCCCAGTAGGCAGTGTCGTCAGCGAACTGCGCTATCGAGACCTCAGGAGAAGTGGGTTGCGGGATATCGCTGACAAATATTAGGTAGAGTAGGGGGGCCAAGGCAGATCCTTGTGGAACGCCGGCTGTCGGAGTGAAAGGGTTGGAGTGTGTATTTCCAACTTTTACTCTGACTATCCTGTCGGAAAGATACGAGAGTATCAGTTTGGAAATGGGGTCAGGAATTCTCATTAAACGGGTTTTGTGTATGAGGCCTGCATGCCACCCCTGTCGAAAGCTTGCTTGATATCCAGAAATATCGCCAGGTTGCATTGCTTGTGATTGAATGCCCTAGACGTTTCTGTCAGCAGCCTCAACAGGGGGTCATGACAGGTTCTGTGGGGTCTGAATCCAAATTGGGAGTGAGGAAGTAGGTCGTTGCTTTCGATATGGTTCCTAAGCCTTTCGGCTAGGATCTTCTCGAAGCACTTGCCGAGACAACTGAGTAGGGATATTGGTCTGTAGGAGGACGGGTTGGTGAGGTCGGATTTGGGTTTGGGAATCATAACTGTAGAGGCCGATTTCCAGGCCGTTGGGAAATGTGCTAGTGATAGGCATCTATTGTATATAGAGGTGAGGAATGCGATCGCTGCGGGTGGTAGATTTCTCAGAATTTGTCTGTTCAGTCCGTCGTGTCCTGGTGCGAAGTTTCGTCCTTTTTTGAAATATGTTAGGGTTTGTTGGGGAGTGATCGGGGCTAGGAAGGCGTCGTCCTCGTCAAGTTGTAGGTCTGGTAGTGTGAGGTTTTGGAGGTTTGTCATGTCCTGTTCTAGTTCGGTTTTGAGGTTCTCGTCAAAGGATGGGTCGTTCGGAGAAGTGAACGTGTGTTCAAGGTGTGTTTTGAAAAGCTCGGCCATTCCTTGGCTTGTGGCTATCGGGATGCCTTGTGGATTGTTTAGGTGTGATTTAGGGGTGGCTCTCCTTCTGGCCAGTCTATTAAACTTGGACCAGAAGAGCTTGCCATTTCGAAAGTCGAGGTTGGATGTGGTTTGTATCCATCTGTTTTGAGTAACTGAGTTGATTTCTCTGCGGATTTTAGAATTGAGCCGGTTGTATTCAGTTTTGAGTGCGGGATCCCTGGATCGCAGAAATTGGCTGCAAACGCGCCTCTTTTCTTTGATCCAGTTCACAATTCGTTGGGGAAGAGGTTTAAGCGAGATGTTTACGTTTTTTAAGGGAACTGCCGACGCGACCGCCTCCGTGATAGAGGAGGTTAGTTCGTGCACGGCTCTCTTGATGTCTTGTGGGGAAAGGAGATCGTTATTTGGAAGGTGGTTGGAGATGTGCTCTTGAAACACATTCCAATCGGCTTTGGTGAAGTTTTGGATGAGTATGTGGGTTGGAGATGGAGGAGGGGAGGGAGCCAGAGATGTTTTGACGAGCAGTGGTAAGTGGTCCGATGTTATTGTGGTTCCTATGTAGCATTCTGGTTCGAATTGGATGAATAGCGGTTCCGAGCAAAGGATGTGGTCGACTATTGATGTGCCTGTGTATTCGCAGAATGTAGGAAGGGTATTGGGGATCCGGAGAATGGGGAGACTGAGCAGTATGTCGGACAGGGTTCTACCGTTGGCGTTGGTGGCTGTGTCAGCAAATTGCGTGTGGCGAGCGTTGAAATCTCCCATAATGACCGCATTGGGATGACTGGCAACGAATTCTAGAAGGTCTATTGCTAATGGTTCGGATGGCGGGTTGTAATATGAAAAGAATATTATTGGTCGAGGAAAATAAACTGTGGCTGCTACGCATTCATAGTGTTGTAGGTGCTGAGGTAATTAGAAGCGGGTTGTGGGAAATGTGTCGCTAATTAGTAACGCTGTGCCTCGGGTTCCCTGTATGATACTGTTTTTAAGGAGTGTGTGATATTTCGTAAAATGGATAGCACACCTATCAGATAGTTTGGTTTCGGTAATGGAGAGAATTTGAATTTTTTCGGTTGTAAGGAGGTTTTTAAGGAGGGTACGTTTCCGACGCACTCCGTTGGCATTTACTGTTCCTATTACAAGGTCCATTGTACGTTTATTAGGAAAGGGGGATTATCGGGGATTAAAGGATTTAGGATATGACGGGACAGAGTACGTTTATGAACGCACCAGTAAACGCTGCGGAAGTTCGTCTGCGGAAGAACGTTTTGGTATGGGAGTCGAGAGCGGTAATGATATCTTTCTTACGATCGGGAGAGAGGTTAAGGAAGGTTAGTGTGATGGTTTTAATAAATTGTTGCACTGTGACGAATTGGGGATTGGATTCGTCGGAATCGGATGAAGAATTGGTTTGGGGTGCAGGGATTAAAGGAGCGGTTTAAGCGTGGGAAACGGGTGGTTCTCGGCGTTTGGGGCAATCATACTAATAGGTGGGATGCGGGCCGTTGCAATTGTTACATTTGGGTGCGGGAGCAGGGCAGGAATTGGACCTATGCGAGTCGCCACAAAGGGGACACACAATGGTCCGGGAAGGGCATTCCTCCGCCATATGCCCAACCTGCGCGCAGGTTGAACAGTATTTCGGAAGGGGCTGTGGGATGTGGGAGGGCTCGCACGGATAGTGCCGACCGAACATGTTGACACCCCGGGCGAGCAGGAATTCAAGGGAAGAGGACGAGGTAGTGATTATTCGAATGAGGGAAGTGGGAAGGTTTGTTGCTTTGGATACGATGCGGATGGCACGGGATATTTTAGGAAGTTTTATGGATTCTAGGATTTCTTCCTGCGTAATATCGCGATCCACGTTGCGAATCACACAGGAATAGGATGGGGTTTTTGGTGCGGGTTGGGGAATGTGGGGACCGGACAGTTGAGTGAAGGAGACTGTGGGATCTCCAAAGTAATGTTGTAGGGTTTTGCAGAAGTCGGAAGGGACAGGAGCAGAGGTTTCAATAAGGGCGGTTCTGTTGAGTTTAAGGGAGGAAAGGGAAAGGTTGAACTGTTTTAAATTATTATATAGGATTTTTTGGGAGTTGATATTTACTGGAATGTGACGCAGGCAATATCTAAAGGTGGAAGGTTGGTTGCGGGGTGGTTGACACACTTCAATACAAAGAAAATTGTTTCCACTTGCACGGACGGTGTACAAAATGGGTAGGTGGGTATTAATTATTTTTTTAGAAAGAATTTACATATGAATCTAATTTATTAAAATCAAGAATCGAGTATTTATACCAAATCCGTAAGCCTTATCAGACACCTTGTATGTAAAACAAACGTTGTGGGCGTTGGGACGAGTGAATCTATTTTACCGTGACCCCAACGGAATCGGTGTATAACTGTTTGTTTTGGTCAAAATTCGGCCGATATGCTGATCAATGCTTATGGACCACAGAATTTGGCCATTAAGATATTCGATTCTTTCGCCTCAACGAAATTGGTGTTTAAATACAGGGTGTCCCAAAATTACTGGGATATGGAACTACTACGCATTGTGGAGGCCAAACAAAGTCGATTGGGCCTAATTTACCAGTATACCAAAATGTAACGTTCGTCCGTGTACATAAATGCGTGGAACAAATTCAATGAAATTTGGTAGAAGTGCATTTTGGAGGATTACCGTTATTTTAATAATCTAAAAAAGCTAGAGGAAATTGAAAAAGCGCCACAACCACCCTCACAACCTAGTAATTTTTTTTTAATTTTCTTAGGGGTCGTGATACGGCTTTAAGACTTCTTCAAGGGAAAGGCTTACTCATCATCTTCAATTATTGACTCTTGTAAAAATTCCATATTTCGCAAACTTTAAAGTATTCCCACGGACAGACGTTACATTTTGATTTATAGGTAAATTGAACCAAATTAACCTTTTTTGGCCTCTGCAGTACGTGGTATCTCCATGTCCCAGCAACTTTGGGACACCCTGTATATATTTTGGGCAAAATTTGGCCCAAATGCTCACCAACACACATGGTGATCTATGAAATTAATTTTGCCAGGACTTCATTAAGATAATCAATCCTTTCGCCTCAACAAAATTGGGAGTATAAATAGAGGGTTACATTTTTGTGCGCTACACATAAATTCGTGGAATAAATTCAATGAAATTTTGGAGGATTACCGTTATTTTAATAATCGAAAAAAGCCAGACGAAATTGGAAAAGTGCCAAAATTACCCTCTACTAATTTTTTTTATTTTCTCAGGGGTGGTGAAAAATATAAAACTTCTTCAATGGAAAGGCTCACTTATCATCTTTATTTTTTGACTGTCATAAAAACTGCTTATTTCGCATAATTTCGTAGGAAAACATGTTTTCTCAAGCACTGATAACCGTTATTTTTAGGACAAACACACTTCTGTCAAATTTCATTGACTTTGTTCCTCGCATTTATGTACAACATACTAAAATGTAATTCTTTAAGTAAACTTTAAAGTATTCTCACGGACAGACGTTACATTATGGTATACAGGTAAATTGGTCCCAGAAATTTTGGGACACCCCGTCTATATTTTGGGTAAAATTTGTCCCAAATTCTGACCAACGCACATGGTGATCTATGAAATTGAGTTTGCTAGGATTCCAACATTTTGGCAACATTTGGCCCAAATCATGATCAACGGTCCTATTACAGAATTTGTCTCTTGGCGATTGAGGAAATCAATTTTGCCGCGATCCCAACGAAATTGATGTATAGAAATAGATTTTAGGCAGCAACTAGCCCAAATAATTGAACGCACTTATGGGGCACAAAATTTATCTCTTACTATATATTTTAAGTAAAATTCGGCCCAAATGCTGCAACACTCATGGAACATAAAAATTAGCCATCAGGGAATTAATTTTTCCACGTACTCAACAAAATTTGTGTATAGATATATACTTTGGGCAAATTCGGCTCAATTCGTGACCATCACTCTTGAGTTATAGATCTTGTCTCTTGTACGTTTTTCTGCGACACCAACGAAATTGGTATATATGGGGAAGTCTAATAAGCGCACGTCGCTTAGTACTTCCTAAATTATTGTTACGAATACGGGGTGTACCAAAAGAGAGTGATACTAAAAATTACATTTATCTTAAATTTAACTCCTTAGTTTTTTATGAAGCCGCTGTAGGTTCTATATTCAACTACAAATATGTAAGTTTGTCAAATGCACCGTTGCCGAATTATGAATTTTTCTTTAAAAATTTAGTCAACAAACTTACTCGTTTCAAACTGTCACTGTTAATTTCTCTGAAATATTTATGTGAAATCTAATATTGGTTCATCTTGAACTATCTCTAGTTTTGGATTCTACCATACAGGTTGTCCAAAATTTCACTTCTATTTTAATTGATTTACTCAAACACAACACCCTGTATATTATTTTGACGTTGGAGAGCCTAAAGTGTGCTTATTCATAAAATACCATGTACGTGGTATCTATCTCAATCTACTTTTGAGATATTAAAGTTTCTACAAAGTAGTTATACCATGTGGGTTCTGGCCACCTTTTTACTATACTTGTTCTACGACTATTTTTGCTCAAGGTGAAATCACGAACATATTCGCTACTTCCAAGTACATGGTTTTTCAAGGTCCAGGTCATCGTAAAAATTTCCTGCATCAAAGTTTTAGGATATCTAAATTTGCCCTGTATCACAAATTATTAAATCAGTCTTATAAAAATTATTAAATCAGAATGTCAAGGTCATAGAACACACTTCCTACGCCCAAACACATTGTTTTCAAGGTCAAGGTCAGTGGAAACATTACATATGTCATAGTATATTCTTCGAGGTCAAGGTCATTGAAGCTCCCATACACATTCTCCGTGCCCGAGTCAAAGAATTTTCAAGGTCGGTCATAGATATGCTAGAGGGATTACTTTGAAGTTAGTCAAGGTTAAATATCGTACACATTCCCCGCCTCAAAGAATTTTCAAGGTCAAGGTTATTTAAGCGCACGTACACTCTGTCTACATCAAACTATATATCCTTCAAGTAGCTAGCGGATCCTAGACCACTTTTTCACTATACTTTTTCGGAGTGTTTTGCTCAAGGCCATCATACACATTGCCTACGTATATTCCTCAAGGTCACACTGTGCAATTCTTGGATCAGCTAAGGTGCTAATTCTTATAAATCAATTCTCAAGGGCAGCGGTATTAAATAGACTTTTTAATGTGTTGGGGATTCTACCTTTCAGGGTCACCCAAATAATTCTTGGCTGAGTCAAGACGTTAATTTTTAGAAATAAATTCTCAAGGTCGGGGCTATCATACAGATTGTCGTTGCCTATGCTAAAATGCGAGTTAAAGTCCTTGTATTGGGTAAATTCTAATAAAAGATTATGCTTACAGTATGTGGATTCATAATACTACTGGCCTAAACCACCAGGATGAGGTAGTTTCCCTAGGAACCGGGTCCGTTCCCAAATACAGATAACCGTTTCACAAATACAGATAGCGGTTTCGCAACACCGGTAGCCGCTTCACAAACCATTTCAAGGTCGCACCTCTGATAAATCAATTTTCAAGAACAAAGGCGATCCATTGTTCAAGTAATAAGTAACAGATTTAGCCGTGGCGAAAAACTGTCGATTGTACAACATAATCTACCCAAGTAAACTTGTACGTTGCAAGGCAAAAACCTCTATGAAAACCATGAAGGAAACTAGTATAAATGTAAAATTAAGAAACACGGCAACAAGATTATATCACGATAGAACTGCGTAAGTAAAAACAGTAAATAGAAAAAATATTAACGTGTACCTACCCATACGGAGGTACGCTCGCACGCGCAAACCAAACCACAAACATACGCACGCGCCCAAGTACGCAGAACTCACGCACACACACACACACACACACACACACACACACACACACACACACACAGACACACAGACACACAGATACACAGACACACGGATACACAGGCACACAGACACAACACACAGACACACAGACACACAGACACACAGACACACAGACAACACACAACACACACACACACACACACAGACACATACAGACACACACACACACACACACACACACACACACACACACACAACAAACACACACAGACACACAGACACACGGACACATAGATACCCATACACACAAACACAAAGACACACCGACACACTGAAACACCAACACACTGACTCACAGAAACGCAGTCACTCAGATACACAGGCATATAGACCTACATACGCTCAAACCCACAGGCAAACAGGCACACAAATGTAAGCATTCGCGCAAGCCCACCAACATTAAATCGCATTTAAGATATATCTGGAAAGTAGCTAGACACAGCCATTTGGGATGCACTGCTAGAAAAACAAAAATTCACAACTTTGATTTACCGGGAAACTAGAATTGATGTAGGGGAAACAGCAATACGTCTCACACTTCACAGGTTGAAGCATATTATATACCAACCGAATACATGTATTGCCAAGTTTTCCAACGAGATTGCTCTCTGGACGACCTGTAGTAGCAGTGGCAGGGCATAATCATATACATAGGCTTAGCATTCTCCCGAATTCTACACTGGGAACCCGACGCTCAATAATATAAGCGACCGCGCGTCATTACTGATTACTTATCCTAAAACCAACTTTAAAAACCAAGGAACTTGAACGTCTCGGCTCCTGCGAAAGAACAATACTGCACACAATACATAAAGTACATCGCACTAACTAATTATACAACACGCCAACACTCAACCAATAATTGACAGATTAATAACACTCCTGAACAAATATACAAATCGCAGGAAACACAATCTCAACCAAACGAATACTAGAAACCCTATTCTCTAACAACGAAAGCCAAAACCAAATTTAAATATCTCACAGCTCTCGCAATGCAACGATAAACTACTTTACAGAGGAGTTCGACAATACTACGTATATCCTTAGATAACCTCAATTCCCAAGATCTAAATGACGATGACTACAGCAACGAAAATGGACAATTCTATCTACCTATCCAATATTGCACCCAATGTTGTATTCTATTATACTTTAGCTTAATATACACACACACACACACACACACACACACACACACACACACACACACACACACACACACACACAAAGACACACACACACACACACACATATATATATATATATATATATATATATATATATATATATATATATATATATATATATACAGTGTCCCAAAATTGCTGGGACACAGAGCTACCATATGTAGTAGAGGTCAAAATAAGTCGATTGAACCTAATTTATTTATATACCAAAATGTACTGTTTGCCCGTGAGAAGAGTTCAAGGATTACACAGAAAACACATGTTTGTACGCTGTTCAGAAATGAGTGAAACAAATTGAATGAAATTTGACAGAGGTGCATTTTAGAGGATTACTCTCCTTACGGTAATCAAAAAAACCCAAAAGAAATTGTAGAAGGGTTAAACCACCCTCATCCCCTGATATCTTTTTCAGAACTTTCTTAGGGTATGGAATTTTAGCGAGAAGGCCGATTAATTATCTTCATTTTGTTACTCTTGTAAAAATTTCGCGTTCCGCATAGTTTCGAAGGAAAAACAATGTCTTATTAAACACTGCTAACAGATATGCCTAGTGCAGGTTTAAGAAAATTGAAATACAAAATTTAGTTTTGGAAACCAAGGCAAAACGTTTTTTTTTATAATAAATGTTCAATATGACGACCATATTCATCAATACAAATGTCAATTCGACGTAAAAATAGAAATGCATTCTTAGGACATCGTCGTTTTCGTTGTACGTTTACGGATTTTATTCTGTTACAGCTGTTCATTAATGGTGCTCATAATAAAGAATTGAAGAAATTTTAAACATTTAATCAACAACAAACTGGAATGATTATGAATTTGTTTCCGTCAAATTTTTTTATCTACTGCCAACTAAATTTTGTGACAGTTTTATTAAACTTGTACTAGAATATCTGTTGGTATTTAAAAAACATTTTTTGCTTCAAACTATGGAAAGAAAAATTTATTAACAAAGTGAAGATAATTAATCAGTCTTTAGAAAACATTGAGGCCTTTTCACCTAAGAAAGTTTTAAAAATATCAATGATGGTTTTAACCTTTCAATTTCTTTTGGGTTTCTTTGATTACCGAAAAGTAATTTAAAATGCACTTTTGTCAAATTTCATTCAATTTGTATCCTCATTTCTGAACAGCTTACAAGAACATGTTTTTTAAAACTTTGAACTCTTACGGACAAACGGCACATATTGGTATATAAATAAATTGGGTCCAATCGACTTTTTGTTCTACTACACGTGGTAGCTCTGTGTCCCAAAAAGACATTATATATATATATATATATATAATAAAAGAAGGAGAGGGCATAAAGTGACGTTATAGTGGATGGGGTTAAGTGGGGTACTTTTTTGGGGCATTTATAATTTGCTAATTTAAACTTTTTATATTAAGAGCCTTCTTGGTCTAACCCCTGTTAGGGCATGTCCCTAGGGTGGTCTAGAGGCCATTTTGGCAGGGTTAAGAGGAGGTTAAGACTAGATAAACCCTTAGGCTTCATTAAGGGGTTATCTTTACCTGATTATGTACGTAGGCTTAAGACCATACCCATGCCTTTTTCCTCCGCCCTTTCATTGGTCCAGCCATACCAGGTGTGTCTGATTAGAGGATTGGTTATGGTCAAATTTGAATTTGAAAAATTTTTGGACTGCACTGTCAGGTTTTGGCTTAGATCTTGGAACTTTTCGTGAGTCTTCATCAAACGTCGTTAAAATTTAATTTGTTTTCAATAAGGAGGCCTAATTAACTTGTAAGACATGTATTTCTTCGCAACGCTTATATATCGTAATCGGAACGTTAGGTCTTCCCTTGTTGACCTTGGCAGGAAGTCTGAATTTGTATTCTAATAAAAGCTCTTGTAAAAGGTTATCGCACTTTTTGCTTTGCTTTCGACCCCATTCGGAAAATTTGAAAGTCTGCATTCTGATTGGTTATGGCGGGAAATATGAATTTGTTTTCTAATAATGGTGCGTAATGCTGACAGGTAAGATAGTTTTTTGGAACTTGGGCTTCTGGCTTCGCCCCCTTGTCCAAAAATTTGAATTGGATTGTGGCGCCATCTAGCGTTATAGTTTATAAGTATATACAGATCCTTGTATTGGTTATGGAGGGAAATTTGAAGTAAGGAGTCTAACACTAAGTTTTAAGGTCCTCCGTATGCATCAGGGCCTCAAACCGCTGTTAGGTACAATATATTTTTGGTAATCATTATGAGTCACAATGTATCGCAATGTTTTAATTGGGGGGAAGTTTGAATATGTATTCTAATAAGGGGGCCTAATGCTAACATGTAAGACGGATATAGGGCTTCACAGCTTTCTCTTGGGCCTTCGCCCTCTGTTTAAAAAGCTCAGTTTGTATTTAAGTTTGCATTCTGCTTGGTTATGGCGGGGAATTTTAATTTGTATTCTAATAAGGGGCCCTAATTCTAACGTTCGCGCCATCTAGTTTGTTAGACTTAAATGTTTTCTGTTTAAAGTCGTTCCACTTACCGGTATATTTAAAACTAATTATCACTGTAATGGTTATAAATTTGAAATGGGTACTAGTTTCTAATTTTAAAATTTCCCTTTGAAAAAAGAAATTAAAATCCAACCCTTTTTTTTTTGTGCGATGGTTTATAATAGAAAGTTGTCAGCTGATATTGATAGAATTTGTACTAGAACAATGGAAATTGCGGAAGTGGAGAAAGGACGCTGGTTACGTTGTTTTCTTTGCTTTGTGTACTAGTATGTTTGTTTGGTGTTATTCAAAGTTTAATTAATCAAAGTTGCAATAGAAATTCTGATGTCAGTTTTAGTCAGTTTTAACGTTTTGATTTTCAGAAAGCTTTCTTCTTTTTGTAGTAATAAAGTCAGTTGTTGGATTTAATTGTGTTTTAATAAATCGGAATTTCTCACCTGCAGTAGATAATACCTTTTTAAATAATATTTGTATACATGTATTACTGTTGCTTACGCAAGAAGAAGTAATTGATGTTACTTCTTCTTGACATTAGCGACTGCTGCTGAGTATGTGACGCAGCCTTTATTTTTTTAGCCGTTAGGTTTTATTTCTGACGAATTATTTTGTTTACGCCTCACTGTCTGGGGAATGGTTCTTGATTGCACTTGCCCTTTGTATACATTCTTATGCTGTCTTTTAATTGTAATATAGTATAATTTTTTTGGGCATTTATTTTACCTTCACCAAATTAAAAGCACGTTAAGTTTATTTCGACAAATTTTTAACTTACCGTAATTAAAGCTATTAACGATCGGAAATGTAAAGTAAGCTTTGATGATATGTTTTGAGCAATTTTTAGGTGACGTTTATGATTATAGGAGCTTTTAAATATTTGATCGCGTTTTGTTTATTCTTGTTGATACGAATATTCATTTTAAATTGAACAATCAATGACCGTGTTGACCAGTAATCTTTTATTTTGTTAATTGAGCAAGTAATTTTACGTTTAAATTTGGATCGAAGATGTATAATGCATTTTGAGTATTAGCTTTTGCGGATTTTAAATGACCAATATTTTAATGTAAGCGAGCTTTTGTATATGTTTGGTAAATTTTAAGGTTAAGGTATTTTTTTCGGTGAACATTATGGTCCCTTTTATGCCCTTATTTTAATATATTATATTTCCTGATCTAGACTTTGTTGAGTTGTGTCGAGTGCCCTTTTCGGTGATGAGTAAGAACCCCGACCACGCCACTGAGCCGTGTCGGTAACATGCACTTTACCTTTACGGGCTGATCTAGTAAATGGGATGTCCGTAATAAAACTTGGCGTGCAAGGATCCTTAGATTCATAGCCACGTTATCTCGATGCAGAAAACACAGCTATTGCTTAGGATAGCTGATTGGGGTTTAGAATTGTACAGAACTCTGGATGCATGAGTTGAGACTGGTACAGTCAGAGATTGTCAGGAGCAATTAATTGTTCAGTCCTATTAGACTGGATGCAGTTTCGCTTTTGAGAGTAAGGGTGTGCGATTGGATTGATTAAATTTGTGATGTGTCCCTAAGATATCGTCATGTAAATTATGTTTATGTTTTTAATCGTAGCAAAGGAAGCGTGTATCCTTCCCTTTCTTAGATATCAGAAATGGGGTCGTCTGCACAAAACTTGAGTAAAACTAAATTTTCTTTAAAAAAGTTCTCAGAACAATGTACAGGTTGTCCCATTTTCGTATGTTTTACGGGGTATCTCGCTTATTTTTTAGGTTAGAACCTTGCGGTTTTCGCGACACCAATTTTAATGAAACCAAAGATGCACTAATCAAATTTGCCATAGCCATCTTAGTTTGTGTGCTACAGGGTGATTTTGTAAAAATTGCATTTTCAGTCATCCCCTGTAACTCTGTTATTGTCACATATATTAAAATAGTAAAACCTGAAATTTGTAGATTTTTTTACGTACTATCCAGTGGCGTACTCAGATTTTCTTTAGAGGTCACAATTTTTGAGATATTGACATAACCTATTTTTTTTATGGGACACCCTATATATCTTTTCCCTTAAGAGCTTTTCAAAATATAACATAGTCTATATTTTTTTTATAAATAACGTGACAAAATGATTTTTTCTATAATTTACATTGATAATAGTGGATAGCCGTGGGTAACCATGGTAACGAAAAACAAAATAATTAACGTTCTGCCATTACTTAGGTATTTGATTTTGAAGTTTCTGCCTAAATTATTCCTGGTTACATTTTCCCAAATTTAGTCTGATGTTTATTGTTATTCGTTGTTTTGTTTATTGTTAACGTTCTTGTTCTTGTTGTTGTTGTTGTTTAATTATTTTTTAATATGGCGAAAGCAAAAATTTGAAAACTTTGAGAAATATGATATGAATACCTTTCATATTATCTAATGAAAAGCAGACCAGGCCTTAGAACTCTATCTGAACTGGTCAGTTAAACTTTACCTTAGCATTTGTGTTTATTTTTATACCTATTTTTATATAGATATCCGAAAGAAGACAACCGACAGAACCATATTTCAAAATTAAAATTTAATCTTTGCCAACATGGATGTTTTGATAAACCTCGAAGAGTTTACAACAAAGGAACGAGGATTCAGAGATCAACGTTTTAGCAGTTGTTCAAGTTCCTGAAACCTCGTGCAGGAAAATAGATGAAGAAACCGGTGTGTCTAAAACAACAGTGCAAAATTTTAAAAACATAAATTCAAACCCTACAAGTATAAACTTGTTCATAATCTGCACCCTGGTGATGCTGAACGTAGATTGAGTTCTGCAATTGGTTTATAAATATGAAAACTCAGGACAATAATTTTGAAAAAAAATTTGGTCAGACGAGGCACATTTCACAAGTTCGGAATTCTTAATAGACACAACTCGCGGTTTTGGAGTCAAGACAACACCCACGTGATTTTTCCTAAGAGTGTCAAGGAGGTTCGGATTTAATGTTCCTGTTTATTTTAACCGAAAATAGTTTACAAGATTTATGAAGACAACCTAAACTCTAATGGTCCAAATTCTACAAGAAAAAACTATGAACATTTTAGAAGATATTCCACTGGCTCAACTGAACGATATATTCTTCCAGCAGGATGGGGCTCCAGCCCACAATGCTAGAATAATACAAAATTGGCTAAATGAACGTTTTCCCAGGAGATGGATTGGAACAAATGGACCTGTTCGATGGCCACCACGATCACCGGATCTCTCGGTTTTGGATTTTTTTTGTGGGGGTATTTAAAGAATAAAATTTATTCAAGGCAATATGCCACCATGCAACAATTAAAAATTGCAAAGGAAAATTCTTTTACAGAATTACGAAGACAATCATTTATTAAAAGAATTTATAAACTTTGTGAAACTTGTACGAGACATAATGGTCTGCAATTTGAACAATATTTGTGATTAATTAATTATTTTGTTTTTATCAATGTAAATTACAGAAAAAAATCATTTTGTCACGTTATTTATAAAAATAAATATAGACTATGCTATATTTTTGAAAAGCTCTTGGCAAGGAGAAAAAGATTTAAAAAATGTATAGGGTGTCCCATTAAAAAAAGTAGGTTATTTCAATATCTCAACAACTGTGAACTCTAAAGAAAATCTGAGTATCGCTACTGGATTCTACGTAAAGAAATCTACAAATAACAATTTTACTTTTTTAATATGTCTGCCAATAATAGAGTTACAGGGGACGACTGAAAATGCAATTTTTCCAAAATCACCCTGTAGAACAAAAACTAAGATGGCTATGGCAAATTTGATTAGTGCATCTTTGGTTTCATTAAAAAGTAGCACGGTGTCGCGAAAACCGCAAGCGAGATACCCCGTAAAACATAGAAAATGGGACAACCTGTCAGTGGTGTATATAGTTGTTCGGGTATATCCAAAATTATATTTGGGGGTTTGCAAACCTTGTCTACAGTTATATTCAAAATGTCAAGGTTTGCTCAAATCAAATTTGTATTTTTAAGTTACTGAAGGCGCGGAGACGGACACACAGACAAACAGAAAATGGTCGGTGGTTTTAGAGACTGAAAATGAGTAACACTGTCAGAAACCTGATATTTAATTTTTTCACAAAAAAAAAACTTGCTTATGAATAGGTATATGCATCACGCACAAGAAAACCGAAACACCTCTTTATTTCAATTTAAAATATAAGTTCCCTATAATTATGCTATTCTTAAAACGTTGTAGGTAATAAAACTAAATTATATACAAATATGAACACGTACAGTAACAAAGGAGAAATCTTTCCAAAATAAATTTTTATGGAAAGTTTTGATGAATTCTACACAAAAATAATTACAACTTTCTTAGAACATAAATAAAGCAAATGGTGTAAATAAGTTTGGGCTTGAGTTTTAAAACTGTAATTTGCCGGCAGATTTACATCAGTAATTCTTATTATTTTAAAAATTATTATAGTGTTTGGTCTGTAATTTTAATATTAAAGAGTTGGCAATGGCATTGTTATATGTACATCTGTTGGCCTTCAATAGCTCTGATTGTTTCGTACCAAAAACAAGTATGGCAGGCATAATGTTTTGCATATAGTATAGATTACACAGTTTGTTTGGATGTGGGTAACGCAAGTGTCTTTACACACGTCTCTTGAATTCGTAAACTATACAAACTAGCAATTCTCATTACAACCTTCATTGCGTAATTTTTATTTCAAGGCACTTTTCCTTTTTAGTAGTGTTAATAAAATTAATTTCCATTTCTTGAGACAAAAAATTGTGTCATATTTATGACAATACCCACGCTTACAAATTTTTTTTAATACCGTTTGAACTGGTAGGAAAATTACACTTCAGCCTGTAGCTAATTTATTCACGGTTTATATTACTATTTTCCTTATACGCTTAACTAACAAATGTAAACGGTTACTAACATTAAAACATATTAACATTTGGTACAGAGTAAAATTGTAACTTTTTTATTAAGTAATTTGTTTCTGTCATTGAGATTAAATTGATAATTTAGAATTTTTAGCTTGAATATAATTATTATTTGTACTTGCGTATATTGTATGTAAATCACAATTGTTAATAACATGTAACTATAATATTTGTAATTTCATAAAGTATTGTATCGTAATGTGTTGAAATAGACAACTCGTTACAATTCAAACAACGTTTCGTAAAAATTAGTAAACAGTATTAGTCTTAATAAAATACTTATCTTTTTTGGGATTTTTTAATGGTGTACTTTAAATTATACAATCTAAACGTTTCGATAACACTTACAGTTATCTTCGTCAGTAGTAATGTTTGTTAAAAATTGTTAAAGATGCAGTAAACAATTTTGTCAAATTTGAAAAATTAAAACATAAACATAAGCCTGCTATTAGTATAACAGTTTGGGAAACATAAAGCCAACTATAAAATTTTTAGTAAAGAATAACTAGGTCATAAAATTAAATATTATTAAACTGCCTCAAAGATGACAAACCAGAACACTCTCTACGACGAAAGCTAACAATGAAATTTGCAGCCAAAGAGCAACTTATCCTTTCGTCAACGACATGCTTTACTTGATCTTAAACGCAATGAAAGTATTATAATATTAAAATCAGATAAAGGTAATGCAACTGTTATATTAAATATGAACGATTATAACACTAAGATAGAACAATTGTTGGGACCAGAAACTTATCGTGAAATACCAAAAGATCAAACAAAAAAGTTTTTTTTAAAAACTAAAGAGCTGATTAAATTATCATCTATTCCTGAAGAAATAAAGAAGAAACTATCTAACTCTGAAGCTATTTCACCAAAACTATATGGTTTACCAAAAATTCATAAACCTAATATTCCTTTAAGGCCTATTGTTAGTGCAATTGGTTCTCCTACATATAACCTTGCAAAACATCTTACATTGTTATTACAACCTCATATAGGAAAAACACCCCATTACATTAAAAATTCTGCCGACTTTGTTGAAAAATGCATAGTTTCAAAATTGAAGAGGGTGATATAATGGTTAGTTTTGATGTTATTTCACTTTTTACAAAAGTACCTCTAAAAGAAACTATTGAATACATTGATCATCTTTTCCAAAGGACATAACCATTCTTTTCAGCACTGTCTTACTACAACTTATTTTCAGTGGAATAGTAAATTTTATGAACAGATTGAAGGTGTAGCAATGGGTAGTCCCTTAGTCCTGTTATAGCTAATTTTATATGGAAAAATTTGAAACATTAACGTTACAAAATACACCTAAAAACCTTCAGTTTGGTGTAGATATGTAGATGACACATTTGTTATTTGGAGACATGGAGAAGAAGCACTGCATGAGTTTTGGTTTTTATAAATGGTATACATCCTAGTATTCAGTTTACCATGGAAAAGAAACTAATTGAAGTTTACCATTTCTTGACATATTAATATCTAAAATAATAATTCACTATCTTTTAAGGTTTACAGAAAGCCGACACACACTGATAGATACCTTCATAAATTATCCAACCACCATCCACGTCAAAAATTAGTGTAATTAAATCTTTAGTAGATCGAGCAAAACGAATTTGTGACCCTGAATTTTGAATGATGAATATAAATATTTAAGAAAATCCTTACAAGATAATGGATATTCACTTACAGATATTAATAATGTTATTACACCTTCTAGGCGTAACCTTAAAGAAAAACCAGTTCTTAATGTTGGTACTGATTTTCTTCCTTTTATAGCTAATGTTACAAATAGAATTGAAAAAATCCTAATCAAACATGGCATTAGGACTATTTTTAAACCTACAAGGAAAATTAGAGAACATTTGAGATCACCTAAAGATGTGTCAAACCCTTTATCATCTTCCGGAGTGTATAAGTTATCTTCATGTGGAAAAGTATACATCGGGACCACAAAACGTAGCCTTGATACAAGACGCAAAGAACATATGAGATTTTGTAGATTGGGTCAACCAGAGAGGTCTGCTGTGGCTGACCATGCCCTGAATAATCTAAATCATGACTTTCAATTTGACAATATGGAAATATTGTCAAGACAAACCCATTATTATGTTCGTTTGCAACGTGAAGCTATTGAAATATATAAACACCCGAATAATTTTAATAGAAGAAGAAAATCTCCGTTTAAATAGGTTTTGGCATCTTATAATTAAAAAGAGCATAATGATACGCCTTGATTTTAATTTGTTTTCAACTTTTGGTATGTCTAGGTTTTTTGCTGTGTTTTTCCTAGACCTTGAAGCAAATGCTTTACCAATTATATGTTAAATTACCACAGCACTATAATTTAACATAAGTAGTTGAAATTAAATTAAAATTAAACATTACAAAGAACGTTCTGCATTGTGCTTTTCATTGTTAATAACACTTCCAATTATTGATAAAGATATCTCTTTGTTAGATTTAACTGGGTTATTTTATTTGATGTAATGTTTGGATTTGTGAATGCTTCTATCATTTTAAAATTGAAGTTTTTCACAACTTTACACTTACATCATAACTCGATTAAATTTTGTTAAATGTGTTTTTTGGCTGGCAAATTTCATTGTTAGCTTTCGTCGTAGAGAGTGTTCTGGTTTGTCATCCTTGAGGCAGTTTAATAATATTTAATTTTATCCCAAACTGTTATACTAATAGCAGGTTTATGTTTATGTTTTAATTTTTCAAATTTGACAAAATTGTTTACTACATCTTTAACAATTTTAACAAACATTACTACTGACGAAGATAACTGTAAGTGTTACCGAAACGTTTAGATTGTATAATTTAAAGTACACCATTAAAAAATCCCAAAAAAGATAATTATTTTATTATGAGTGTTAATGGTGAAAGTTTACATTTTCATATTTTAGTATTAGTCTTAATTAACTTTCGTCGAACCAAGTCAATTGTTAATAGTAGTGTAAAAGAAATTTGTGTTACATGCGCCCGCTTTAGGGGCTAGATCAGTAGTCCTCAAACACATTTGTTCGGGGTCCATTTTGGATTTTCTAAAGTCCGCCGCGGGCCGGATAGTTTCCTTCGCTATATGTTTTAGTGTTAACAAATTAAAAGTAACATGCGACGTCTCTACTTGATCAATTAAAATACAGGGTTATTACAAATGATGTTCATGATTTCAAGCATACATAAATCGAGTTTTATTCGTTTTACAAATATAAAAAATAGTTACATTTGAAGGAAAACTCAAAAAGTTTCATAACAGGTATTCAGAATTACAAATGTTCAATATAGCTTGTGACACAACAGATGTCAAGCTGTAATCAAGCTCTCGCCATACGTTGTCGAGAGTTTCTTGATTGATTGTTTCGATGGCAAGGTTTGAATTTAATACGTTTACGTAAAATTTTCCAAACTGTTGGCTGTGGTATACCGAGCTCTCTGCTGCATTTAACAGTAGATTTCTGTGGACTGCGGGTAAAACTTTCCCTTACATGCTCCACAAATTCATTACTCACTGACGGCCTTCCAGTTGATTTCTTTTTACAAATGCAGCCATTTCTCTTAAACTTCAAGTACCACTTGCGAATAGAGTGATTTCTAGGAGGATCTTCATTAAATCTGGTTTTAAAGTGACGTTGAACACTAATAACTGATTGGTTAACGTGATAATCTAGCACACAAAATGCTTTCTTGTTTTCAAATTCAGCCATTGCACAAAACTGTCAACAATGGACTTAAGAAACAACTGATACATACCGATATCAATGTAAACAAAACTTTATGAGTTTTTCCTTCCAGCGGTACCAATCAAAATGGTTTTAATACATAATATTCCAGTGACATATGCAATCGAAATCAGGAACATCATTTGTAATAACCCTGTAAATTATTATTATGTTTTTTCTTTCTAACTGAAGGAAACCTTGGTAACAAATTTTAACAAACAGAAGTACTGAAAATTGTTTATTATCATAAGACACCTTTAAATAAAAATTACAATGTAAGAACAAAATTTAAAAAATACATCATTGAAATAATGTGATGTATGTGTAATGAAATGAAAATCAGATGAACAAAAAGTCGAAACTGTTATAAAACATATTTTAATGAGAAAAGTGGCACTTTTTACTTTCAACAACTTTCTTAAAGTTTGGAATTGAATTTGTACAACTGATTCTCATCAAGTTGTTGAGATGATTGTCTGTCAGGCGTGATCTAAAACGGTTTTTAATAAAGTTCATTTTAGAAAATGCTGACTCACACATGTGTTGAGCCAAACATTGTACATAGTTGAACTGCCAATTTCTTCAATTCTGGGTACTTTTCTGCGCTTACATGCTGAATCCAAAACTGGTCACAAGAAAGGTCTTTGGGGACTTCACTAAATTTGTTCTTCAAGCCGATGTCTTCTTGAAACTCAACTAACTCCATTTGCAAGGCAGCTTTGCTTGACTGAAAAATTTGCGCTGCTTCACTCGCCCAGTCACCATTGGGTTTTAAAGAGAAGCAATTGTTCAAAACTTGTACAACATTTCTTATTTTCCCAAAATTAGAAAATCTACTGTCAAACTCAACTTTTAAGTCTTTTAAGAAAATTCTCAAATGGTTCGATATCAATATCATTGGTTTCAGCACAGATAGATTTGAGGTTAGGAAAGTGCAACCGTTCATCAGTGATATCTTCACACCAGATACCAATCTTATTTTAAAAACTCCTAACTTCCGACAGAAGTTCACATACAAGCAGTCCTTTTCCTTGCAGCTTCAAGTTAAGCAAATTCAGATGTCTGAAGATATCTGTTAGAAAGGCTATTGTCGCTACACTCTGCTCTGTATCAAGTAGGAAACCTAAATATTCACTTGCAATGTCTTCATTACACTCAGACAAAAAAACCTTTATATCTTCAATGACTGCAAAAAACCGCTGAAGGACCAAACACTTACTCAACCACCGAACATTGTTATGAAGAACCAAATCGTCAAAATGTGCATTAGTTTCTTCAAGAAGGGCTTTGAACTCGCGGTGGCGTAGTGACGACTTGGAGCGTATGAAGTTACAACTTGCATTTTACGTTCAAGAGGAGGACTCAGTTTGCAGCACAGAATAGTTTGATGAATAATGCAATGGTAGAATAGTACACTTGAATTTCGGATCGGTTTGTATACGACCAACCAAACCTTTGTTTTTCCCAGCCATTGCAGGAGCACGATCTGTGGTTACGGATATTAACTTTTTCAAATCTAAATCAGTATTTTCAAAAAACTCCATTAAAACTTTGTACAAGTCTTCTCCACGAGTTTGACCTTCCATTGGTATAACAGTTAAAAGTTCTTCAACAAACTGCTCTTTAGAGTTATTTAAAAATCTCACAAAAACTAATAGCTGGGCCTTATCAGTGATGTCACATGACTCGTCTATGGCCAATGCAAAACTTTCACTAGCTACCAAAACTTGTTTTAACATTTTATTGTTTTCATCTGCTAACACCTCTGTATTTCTAGTATTTGTGGCTGCAGAAAGTGGAATGCGACTAATAGTGTCAACAACGTCCTGTTTGGTTTCAAATAATGCGTTCCCTGCCTCCAGCATGCATTCTTTTACTATTTCTGCATCAGTGAAAGGTTTCATATGTTTTGCGAGAGTCCATGAAATGCGCAAAGAAGCTTCTGCACACTGTTCTTGTGCTGTCATGGCTCGATTTAATATTTTAGTGGAAGTTGAATAACTGGCACATAAGGAATCAACTTTTGATTTGCGTAGATTGCTGCCGATTGGAAATTTTGTATCAAAGGACTTGTGTTTTGTCTCAAAGTGGCGTTTAACGTTCGCACTTTTGACAACAGATACAGTTTGTTGACAAATCAAACACACGGGTAGGCACCAGCTCGATTTGGAAGTATGAACAAATATTTATTAGTCCATTCTGATAAGAACTGCCTATTCTCGCTGTCAACTTTTCTTCTTACCTTCCATTGTAGCAGCTGATAAACTGCAACACTTGCAACAACACCAAACAGCACGCTAAATACAATAAAAGTGCAGTATACAAAGCAGCACTGAACTAATACTCACTACCAGACAGCAGACGACTGACTGGTGACAGACAGCGGCATCAGTGACAGTCGGTGATCTGGCCGGGCGAGTCCAATTCGGGGGAAAGTCGTTGCATTGGCCAGCCGGGCGATTCCAATTCAAGGGAGGCCGGTGCGTATTCATTGCAATCGAATATTCGAATTCGAATGCTCGAAATCACTCGCTAAACTCAGTATAGCGAAGCTTATGATAAATAAAGGCTTGATTTAACTTCGGAGTAGTTGATAGCTATCCGTAATTTCCATTTTTTACATTAATTTTAATTACTTGTCAAAAATGTTCGGCGGGCCGTTCCAAACGGGTTCGCGGTCCGGACCTTGCCCGCGGGCCGCCATTTGAGGACCACTGGGCTAGATGATGTAATTAATTAAGGCTGACGGAATTATACAGGGTGTTTCAGATTTAAAATATGAATTCAGAACCTCGAAGCAAGAACAAAGTTTATACCCGGAAACGCTTCCTTAAATAGTTACGCCCCTGCAAAGGATTTCATCACAAAAATATATGCCCTGAAAAGCTTGATTTATTTAGAAAATTTTACTACTCTTTCATTTTTTTTTTTGGTAGAACTGCTCATTTTTAAATAAAAAATTAAGTATTCGCGAGCCACACGATTATTACGGAAATTGGATTATTTAATAAAACGGCTACTATCAAAAAATCTTTATTAAAATTCATTAATCGTCACTTAGCAGAAATGGTCCATTAAACGATCTATCTTCCACGTTGGACAACAATCCAGTTGGAACCAGCTCTTCATCCGAACATTTAAAGAAACATTTTCCAAAAGACCATACAAGTCGTTACTTAAATAATAAAAGTGAACACTGGTTCAACAGCCAGTCGCTAAATATTCGTCTGCGTGGCTAATCTTAAGGTAATAAACGTGGAACATGGTGAACGTGATATGGATGTCGTTCGCCTGCTCGCAGAGTCCTCCAAATAAGGCTATCTGAAATTCGTAACCAGGCACTATATCTTCTTATACGTGTTGATGGTTCCTGGTCGAAATGATTCAATATTTTTGCTGTTCTCGTTTCATTTTGAAGTAAGTAAAGGAACCATCAGCGTAAAGTAAATACCCAAGGGATCTTGTGTCCTTTAATCTATTGAACTTTGAAGAGAACATAAACTCCTTCTGGCAATATTCTGTGGATACGGCCTAGCGCACTCACGACGAGTATCGGAGGAACTTCCATCATAAAATCCGTATACGAATATGATATCGGCATATTCACCGTTGTTAAAAGTTTTTGGCATGGTTATTAATGAAAACTATGAGCAACTTCTTATTAATTTTGAAAAAAACACAATTAATTCGCTGGTTAAGAATGTATTTATTTTGAGCCCAGTTGGAATAAACATTGACAGTAGCCTACTATGCATTTACCTTGTTATTGAATAACACAATCTTCCTAATAACCGTGTGGATCGTGAATACTATATTTTTATTTAAAAATGAAAAAATGAAAGACATAAAATTTTCTAAATAAATCAGGCTTTTCAGGGCATATTTTTTTATGATGAAATTCTTTGTAGCGTAACTGTCTAACGAAGCGTTTCCGGACATATGTCCATAGGAAACTTTTTTATTGTTTTGGAGTTGTGAATTCATATTTTGTGTTTGACCAGTTAAATATGAAACACGAACACGCACACGAACACGTACATGCACACGCACACGCACACGCTCACGCACACGCACACGCACACGCACAGCACACAGCACACAACACACATATATATATATATATATATATATATATATATATATATATAATGTGACAGAAAACACCAGCAATAATGAATGTTTTGTAAAATTTTTTTGGGAATATATTTTTTTATGTTAAGATAAAAAAACAATTAACTTTTTAGCCATATTACTCTAGCCGTTTTTGCGTTAAGCTCTTTCAAAAACATTTACGATCACGTAGCCTTAAAATCAGTAACTACAGTTGTCGCGTAAAACACGATACAAAAAGCTTCTTTAATTGAATCACGATGCCTCGAGTGCGAAGAAGCCAAAATTTTCGGCAGTTAAGCGAGTTTGATATGGGTCGAATTGTGGGCTTACGAGAGGCCGGTTTGTCTATGATAGATATAGCCGATAGAACGCAACTGAGTTTAAACACTGTTGCAGTCTGTGTTCGGGCATGGAACCAAGAGGGCTGTACACGAAGAGCGAGAGGTACAGGACTCCTCGAAAAACCACAGAAGCCGAAGATTGCCGCCTTAGAGTATTGGCTATACGGGACAGCTTCTCGTCTATACGGGCGTTTGCGGACCAGTGGTTTACAGAACCATGGAAGGGCGATTGGGATGCGAACTGCTCATCGTCGGATAAGAACCTTTGGAATATTTTCATACCGTCCCGATTTCGTGCTACCACTGACTCCTGGGCACCGACGTGATCGTCTAGAGTGGTGTACAGAACGGGCAAATTGGAACCAAGAATGTAATTCAATTGTCTTCAGTGATGAGTTCAGATTTTGTTTGGGCGTGCAAAGGTGAGAAGACGGCGTGCTGAAAGTCAAGATCCCCACTTTTCTGTAGAAAGGCATGTGCACCACACAGTTGGAGTTATGGTATGGGAGGCTGTTGCTATTGGAAGTAGGTATTCATTAGAGGTAACATGTACCTATTGTTCAGACCATCCCCAACAGCACAATCCAACAAGACAACACACGACCTCATGTGGCTAGGGCTTCTTTGACTAATTTTGAGGCCACTCAAGTAGCTTTGTTACCTTGGCCACCGAGATCTCGCGATCTTTCACCCGTCGAGCACGTCTGGGATATTATGGGAAGAAGATTACTCAATTTACCCCACCCCCCACAAACTCTACTGACTCTGCAGCATGAGTTAGAGTTAGCATGGGATGAGATACTTCAAGAGGAAATCGATCACCTCATTAGAACTATGCGCAGACGTGTTAATGAGTGCAGAAGTTAGCAGTTTAATTTTTATCAAATTTTGATCGTTTACTAATTGATCTAACTCGAATACACTTGCATACCAAAAATTGTTCAAATAAATTGATTATTACTGGGTGTCCTTCTTTATATACCATTAGTGTATATATATATATATAATATATATATATATATATATATATATATATATATATATATATATATATATATATATATTATGCGGATCGACTTTAAAAGAGGGAAAATTCTCTTATTTTTGATTTCTCAGAAAATTTCATTCTTGCTGATTTGCCCTGCTTGTTTTAAACCCGAAACACAAATTACTTGCTATTTAACTCAAACGGTTCTCGAGATAATATCATTTTCTTGAAAATTCGAGCTTTTCGTAATTTTTGAACTTAATTGATTTGTTTCAAAGGAAAAATCAAATTGGTCTCACAAGTTTTAATTAATAAATTTAACAATTGATGGTAAAATGAAATGAAATTCTCAAAAACTGAACTATTAATTTTCTATTCGAATAATACTCCTCCTTTTTCCGCACAGATTTCAATGCGAGCTCTGAATTCATTGAAACGTCTTATTTCTTCGATTGAAAGGGACTGGACAGCATTCCGTATCCTATTTTTCAATTGCTCTTCATCATTGTCTAATGGCTCACGTACACAATTTCTTTCAAACGACCCACAGATAAAAGTCATTATTGTGAGATCAGGACTTCTCGGCGGCCATAAAATGGGACCATCTCTGCCTATCCAGTTATCATGGAACTCTGTATTGAGCCAATGGCGAACAGTACCGGCATAATGAGCAGGGCACCCATCGTGCTGGAAGAACATTTCAATTTGGTAGTTCAATGGCAATTCATCCAGTTTATCAGTTAAAAATTTGACATTTGACAATTTTGTCAGGTGTTTTTCAATGAAATCCTACTAAAGTTACTTCTAGAAAATTAGAAAATTTTTCAAGCAAAATGATATTATCTCGAGAACCGTACGAGTAAATAGAAAAGTAATTTGTGTTGTTTTGAAAACAAGCAGGGCAAATCATCAAGAATGAAATTTTCTGAGAAATCAAAATAAGAGAATTTTCCTCTTTAAAGTCGATCCGGACATACTGTTGCCACCCTGTTGTGTGTGTCTATATATATATATATATATATATATATATATATATATATATATATATATATATATATTTAATTTTAATTTTTATGATGAAATTCTTTGTAGGGTCGTAACTATCTAACGAAACATTTGGACATGTGTGCAAAGGAAACTTTTTCCTGTTTTGAGTTGTGAATTCATATTTTGTGTTTGACCAGTTAAATTGAAACACGCGCTCGCTCACGCACAGTATCCGACACGATATATATATATATATATATATATATATATATATAATACATAGAAGCAATGTAACTAGACATAAGATGTACTAGCGTAATTCGAATTCTTTTTGTGTTTAGTGAAATTACTTTGTCAATTTAGAAAATTTCAATCCGTGGTAACTTGATTTTTTCAAATGAACAGCTATTTTTTCATTCTTGCATCAAATGCGGATTTTTTTACCTTTCTAGCGATATAAATTAGTTGGTATCTATCTTCGGTAAATTTCTTTTAATTTCAAAATTTCTGATTAAATTGCAGTATTTTTCAATTTTTATTTTGTATTATCTAGTAACCCTTGGAAAATAAACAAAAAACTATTCACATTATACAACATTATTTATTAAGCAGAAAAACACATAAACACAAAAACAAAATTACAGTACATTTTAGAGGATTACCGTCATTTTAATAATCGAAAAAGCCAGAGGAAATTGCAGAAGATTTAAAACCACCCTCACCCCTGGTTATTTTCTTAAGCGTAGTGATATGATTCTAAGACTGCTTCAACTAGAAGGGTTACTCATCAACTTCATTTTTTAATTTGTATAAACTCCGAATTTCGCATAGTCTCGAAGGAAAAAGATGTCTTCTCAGACACTGATAACCAATATTCTTATGGGATGTTTAATAAAATTTCAATTCAAGATCTAGTTGGTCGTCGACATGGAGACAAAACAAAAGTCATAATTTTGACAGAAAACAAATTCATTGTACCTGTTATTGATGACAGTAAATATTCCAATGATTCGTTCACTTCTAGTTGGTTTTTGTATTGTTTTCCTTTATCGCGATCACCGTTATTGTTTCGATTGGCATTGCTGTTATGGTTTCTGTTACTTTGGAACCTATCAAATATGGATTTCCTTTTCTTTGAGCAGATCAACATGATATTAGTCCTTGGATACGAGAGAGGCTGTGAGTATTTTTAATTATTTGTCTAGTAATTTTAATTTCTGCTTCTAAAAGTAATATATCAATTTTAAAAAGCTGTGCATAATGGCGAATAAAGGTATACCACCTTCCAAAGAGAGATTTAAAAAACTGTTAATGGTTTTTGTAAAGTCTAAATCACCAAAATTTTCCACAAATTCCTCCAATGTTCTTCGACATTTGCCCCCAGTATTGTTTATTTAGCACCTGTAGGACTTTGTTTAAAAAATTTAATAAAGCCTGTGGAGTTTTTCTTTTTCAAGACATAAGTCATTATCGTCCTCAAATGGTACTACTTTACAACGAAGATTTAAAAAACTGTTCCTTTCATCTTTTAAAAGCGAAATAGTAGAAATTACTATTTGATTAGCCTTTCCCAACGTATCACTAGGATTTTGAAAAACTTTACTCTAGGGGTCAGTAATACTTAAAATGGAATGAAAGACAAAAAGAGATAATAAAATACTTATCTTTTTTGGGTTTTCTGAATGGTGCATTTTCAATTATAAAATTTAAACATTTCTATAATACTGTTATCTTCGTCAGTAGTAATATCTATTAAAATTATTAAAGCTGTTGAAAACAGTTTTGTCAAAGTTGAAAATTTAAAACATAAACATCAGCTTGCTATTAATATAACAGTTTGAGAAACGTATGAAGCCAACTATAGAATTAAATTTTAGTGAAGAATAATAGTAATAATAACAATTCTATAGTTGGATTTATATGTTATATAATTTTAATAGATATTACTACTGACTAAGATAACTGTAAGAGTTATTGAAACGTTTAGATTGTATAATTTAACATACACCATTAAAAACCCCAAAAATGGTAAGTATTTTATTATGTGTAATAATGGTGAAAGTTTACATTTTCATACAAAAAGAGATACAATTAACTTGAAAGTATACTGATGGCTTCAAATGAGCCATGATCCTTGGCATCCGATATTCCTTGTTCTAGGCATTGTTTAATAGCACCAAAATTTTTAATTAGGTTGTCACAATTTTGGAAACGACAGCTCCATCTAGTCGTATTGATTTTGAATTTCTGTAGGTTTCAGACCTAATTTTTGGTGAATGAGCACAAATGTCTTATGTGTACCTGGATTTGGGTAGGGGAAATACAAAGCCTCAACCGCATTGAAAAATGGTGCCAGAGCTACAACAGATTTACATGTGTCTACTACTATTAAGTTTATTCTGTGTGCCATGCAGTGCATGTAAATTGCTTAAGAGTGAGATGTTTTTATTTTTGCTTGGAGCCCTGTATTTTTTCGAGCCATAACACTGGCATTCTCTTACGTTTGAGCAACAATTGAGGATTCAAGTTTCAATTCTTGTAGAAATCCCTTGATTAAATTTTTTAGGCCAGAAGCATTTTAAGCTGAAGAACAATCAATCAATCTTCTATTTCCAAAACTTTGCTCTATCGGACCACAACGGACAACTGTTCACTTTTGTAGCAACGAGCTTCATGAACCATAATTCACACTGATTAATTTCGCTAGACAAGGTAATGCTTTAAGAGGTCATCTAGAAGGTGATGGTTCAAAAAACAAGGGCAATTTTCTAGAATTGTGCGACATATCCGCTAAATTTGATAACAAATTTGCAGATGTTTTCTAATAATGGAAGTACCTTAGTCACGATATTCAAAACTAAATAATCATCTGATCTCATTTTAAAAAGAGAAATAGATGAAATTATGTCTGGCGAGATGTGAAATAATTTCAATATTTCTTATTTTCCTGAATTTCTGTATTGTGATGAATATTCGGTTTTTCTTGCACATTAATATGTAGAGAAGCTTTGTACAGGCAGTCCCAAATTCAAGGGCAAGCATGGGGATTTCGCTTATTATAAGAGATAGGATGTAGGTTTAAACTCGGCACTTTTGCTAAATTCGATGCCGAGTAATAATCTGAAAAGAAATTTGAGCTAACTCGAATGGATTTGGTTTTATGCTCAAAAAACTAAAAATTTCGATTTTCGTTTTTCGCGTTTGGCCACCTTATTATGAGGAATTTTTAAAATTCGATTAAACATTATTAAGGTAACTTTTTACGCACACTACTAATACGGTATTAAAAATATTATGCGACGTTTTGTTTATTCTGAACCATCATCAGGTTTATTTTTTCTTATCGGGGTCAAGACATATTTTTATGGCGTTGGATGGAGAATGTTATGCTGATTTTAGCAATATATAACACTTCATGGTTTGATCGTCTGCGAACTAAAATACTCTTAAATTAAAAACTAAATATTACATTATCACGATGCCCATGAATCAAACAAAACTCAGGAGTTGGATTTTGTCATGTCATTTTCTAATTGTAAAAAGGGTAATAACTGCAAGATCCTTCGTGTTAGTGCTTTAAAATTTGCAAGTTTCTTTAGAATCTCTTCAAATTCAGAAAAACGAGACATGATAAGGATATTTTATAGCTGCAATAGAAATAGTGTCAGAGCAGAACAAAGATATTTAGAGGAATATCCGGAGAGGCAGCAACCAAACCAGAGATATTTTTAAAAATTAGACCAAAATTTGCGAGAATTTGGATGTTTTCAGAAACCTCGAAATGCATATGGTAGCAGACTAGACAGAGATGCCGAAGAAGAAATATTACGTCAGGTACTATTTGTTAGTATTATACTAATTATAAGAATTTCCACTCACTTCATTGCTAATTTCAGCAGACATTTTTTTTGGAGAGTTATGACTTTATGTTATCCATCTTAGGTTCAAGAAAATCCTTCAACATCTACCAGAGAAATAGAGCAAACTATTGAAGTGCCAAAAACGACAGTTTGGCGAGTATTAAAGCAACACCGTTATAAACCATTTAAGTTACACGTTAGTCAAACTCTTCGGCCTGGGGACGATATGAGACGGTTGGATTTTTGTAACCAACTTAATACCAAAATGCTGGAAAATCGCAACTTTCTGAATCAAATAATTTGGACGGATGAGTGCAATTTTTCTACTAATGGAATGTTTAATCGTAATAACGAGCATTACTGGTCCGTTGAAAATCCACGAATTAACAGGAAAATGCGAGGACAAGGCCACCGGTCCTTTAATGTGTGGGTTGGAATCTGGAAGGATAGGCTCCTTGGGCCAATTATTTACGAAGGTATCCTAACGTCTCAACGCTATCTCGCATTTCTAACACACGAAATATCAGACCTTTTGGATGATGTTCCGCTAAACGAAAGATGGACTCTCTGGTGGCAAATGGACGGAGCTCCTCCTCATAATGCTGCGATAATAAGTGAATATCTTAACGGGGAATTTCCTGCTAAATGGATGGGAACTAGGGGACCACTTAGGTGGCCAGCAAGAAGTCCAGATTCAACCCCTTTAGATTACTTCCTCTGGGGCTATTTAAAAAATGTAATTTATAAGACGCCACCGCAAAATATAGAAGAACTCCAGAATAGGGTTGTTAATGAACTTCGTCAAATTCCCAGGCGAACCATTCAAAGAAGCGTAAACAATTGTAGAAGAAGAATTCGTTACTGTATTCAAGAAGGCGGAAACTTGTTCGAACATTTATTATAATAATTTTTGTTTGTTTGTCTGCGTAATTATTTTGTTGTTACCTATCGATAAATTTGCGTTGTCGCTATTATGACCGTGTTACATAGACATACTTGTTTGAGTCGTTTGTTAATGTTTTTTTTAAATCGTTTAACTGTTTTTATATTTTTTTGGATGTTCTAACGAGTTTAACAAATTAAATAAGTAGAACTACTGTAATTATTCCTTGCTGGATCCAAGAAGGCGGAATCTTGTTCTTCGTATTTTTTTCATTTTTTTAGTTCGCAGTCGATCAAACCATAAAATGTTATATATTGCTAAAATCAGCATAACATTCTCCATCCAACGACATAAAAATATATCTTAACCCCGATAAGAAAAAATAAACCTGATGATGGTTCAGAATAAACGAAACATCACATAATATTTTTAATACCGTATTAGTATTGTGCGTAAAAAGATACCTTAATAATGTTTAATCGAATTTTGAAAATTCCTAATAATAAGGTGGCCAAACGCGAAAACGAAAATTGAAATTTTTAGTTTTTTGAGCATAAAACCAAATCCATTCGAGTTAGCTCAAATTTCTATTCAGATTATTACTCGGCATCGAATTTAGCAAAAGTGCCGAATTTAAACCTATATCCTATCTCTTATAATAAGCGAGATCCCCATGCTTGCCTTCGAATTTGGGACAGCCTGTACATTGTATGTCTTTCAACCGATATACAACGATTTTGCAAATCCTCTGAAAGCTTTTTCCTTTATTGTATCCGGTAACAGAAAACCATTCATTTTCTTCTTTTAGTTAATCACCAAATAGCCGACAGTAGTAATAATGTACTTTGTCATTTCTGATAATATACTCCAACCATCTTTAAACTTTTATAGTACTTGCTTTGAAAATCTCGGCGCTATGTTTTAAACTCGGTTTTAGCAAAGTCTAAGGTTGGTTTTACTGGACCAGAATCCAAGGTCCCTAAATCTGAATTGTTATTTTCATAAGTTTCTGATGTACTAGAGGTTTGTGGAATATTTCCAATATTATTAAGATCACATGTTTTTAAAACTGGCACGTCCGCCACTGACTGGGAAATCTTAACCAACTTGAACCTGTTGAGTAAGCTCTCTTTGGATCCACGCGAAGTTCGAGGAATTGGATCTACCTCCGAAGAATCTGCATAGATTGGTGTTTGCTTACAAATTTGAAAAAATAATCTTTCTCCCTTTTTCATTGCGTCGACTGGTGTACAGTCATTACTGTAACAAAACAAAAATTATAAGGTATATTTTAATGAAACATTTAAATCAGTAAAGGGATTTATTATTATTAGGTACCTATGTAAAACGTAAGCAACGGAAAAAGTCAATGATAAGCATCGTACGACGATTAATGGAAATATAAGAGAAAGTGGGTACCTATACCTACATAATTTCCAAACCAAAAATTTACGTTTATTCAAACTTCAACAATAATAAAATAATAAATAAATAATAATAATAATAAGTAAATTGATCGTAGTAGCGATATCACAGCAGACGACACAACCACCCTAGAACAGCACAGATTTCCAAAAAAAGAGCTCACGTACTACTAGCCATGATGTAAAAAGACCAGGTTAGGAATCCCACAGATGCGCAGTAGTCATTTTTTCCGACCAATCAGAAACCTATACAAAATACATAAAGCAACATGACATCTTCCTTTGCAACTCATTAATCGATATAGAAATTGATTTTTTTTTCATCAATTTATTAAGAATTATATATTTTTATTAGTTTATGATTATTATAATTTTGTATTATATATTACACAATTTTTTAATTTTGTTTGCATTTTTCGTCACAGAGTGTGACCAATTCTACATTTGAATATGGTGCTACATTCTGGATAAAAATTTGATTGGCTGTCGTTAATTCTTCGGTCGACCATTATGCGCAATGCTACATCTGGTCTTTATACATCAGCTACCAGCCAGACAACCAACAAAAGAGCACACACAGTGTGGGTGGGAATCCCATGATTAGAAAATCATGGACAGGTCTGAGCCCCCTCCAGTATTTTTCAGGACCAGTAACACGGATATTTTATAAGTTAGCCTTAATGAACGTGTCTTAGCTTTAGATTGAATCCATGTTTAAAACAAGAGCAGTATGTTAGAGTTTTACAACTTATTAAAACTTTTGGTAGCATCAGATCGGGAGTTTGTGTGAAACTATCAGCTTTCTCCACAGATGGAAGGGTAAAATCCTGAATTGTTGGCAGTTTGAGGAGGCTTTTGGCGTTTAAGTTTAATTATTTCCATAACAAATTGAGTAGTTATTGACAAAAGCACATTTCCAATAAGTTAACACGTTCAAATAAATAAAAAAAACCCTTAAATGCATTTTCTTTATTTTTAATTTAAAAAAAAATCGTAATTTGTGAGAAAATCACAGAAAGTTAATTATTGGCAATATAAGGCCAATGGTTGGCACACATAAATTTCAAATGTTGTGGTACAGGTCTACTAGTTGTCATACTAGTTTATTGGTACTTACTTTACCTTTAATTCTAACTAATTACCCTAGCTCTAGCTCAGTACATACATTACTGAGTTCTAAAGTAATGTGGGTTTTATGTCCATCCACAAATAATATAACTGGTAAATGGATATTTTTATCCTTCAAGTGCTTTGAAAATAATCCACAAAGTGCTCGGATTTCATTCATCCATTGTCACTGAGAGCTATACCTTAGGTGTCTGGAATACTGTGTACAATAGGTCGGGGGAGGTAAGTTTCCCGAAGCTGCACTCTTAAGTTTTGTTTTGCTTATCCATGGTCCACCTCATACACATTCTTAGCACCCTTAGAAGCTAAAGTTTTGCTCAACTTTGGACACAATTGAAAGCAACCTACGTCTCCGTTGAACACCCGATACTAATCTGATATTGAAAACTTTCTTGGACTTCAGATAATTCTCGATTCCATCAAACCATTTGTGAATATCCGATTTGTAAACATTAGATGAAGCCGGTGTAACTGCTTGTCTGCAAGTCTTTTCAGAACCGACTTATACCAGCTATCTCCCGGTACATTATTCTTAAACGGCGTTTTTCTCTGAGCATTATCCATAAATTATTTCACGGATATCTGCAAATCAATTTGTCGCCTCGGAAATCCCTTTCTCGTACTTTCAAGAATCCAATTGACTAACGTGTCTTTCTCCTCTGTCGAAAGATATGTTTATGGCCCTGGATGCATTTTTTGAAACTTGTAGCTAGGCGAACACCTAACGGTAAACTGCGAAAGGAAAGTTAAAAACCAGGATGTGAAATGCATTAACTGTCAGGGTAGCCACCCATCGAACTATCCTGACTGCATTGTTGCAAAAGAAATTCAGAGAAGAAGATACCCTCCCTTACGTCCAAGGCCGAATGATAGTCCAATTTGTACAACAAGGAGTATCGTATGCCCAAAAAACATCAGACAATTACAACAATCAATGTTCTGCAACAACCGACACAAATCCCACTCCAACAACAGACAAACAGGCTAGAAACGCTTATTACAAAACTCATGAAAACAATGGACACCATACTAAACTCAGGTACAACCATGATTAGCAAATGCCTAACATCCTAAAAATCCTAAAAATCGCCCCATGGAACCTCAATAGCCTTGCACAACATAGCGAGGAGGTCAAATCATTCTTATCACTTCACGATGTCGATACCATGTTAATATCCGAAGCTCACTCCACAGTTAAGCCTTATTTGAAGATACCAAGATATACAACATACACTACTCCTCATCCTGATGGCGCTCATAATAAAATCCTCAATCCAGCATTATGACTTACAAAAATTTCAATCTAAATATCTCCAAGCTACTGCAGTCGCAGTAATGGAAAAAACAGAGATATCATATACGCTTCTGTATACTGTCCTCCACAGCCCACTATTAAAAAGCAGCAATTTGCATCTTTCTTCAATACATTTGGACCCAAGTTCATAGTCGGTGGAGATTACAACTCCAAAAATCAAATATGGGGGCCGATAATAACATTATCTCGAGGAACAGAGTAATGGAAGAGCACAACTTAAAATTACCTAAGCACATATGAACCAACGTATTGGCCAACAAAATCCCAGACCTACTAGACTTCTGCGTCATTAAAGGAGTCTCAACAAACTATTTAAAAACCGAGTCTTACTGGGATTTGTCCTCCGACCACTCGCCAACACTTATCACATATAGCACAGAAGTATTAAAAGTTCAAAAGCCAACATCAATATCTTCTAGAGACACTAACTAGAATTACTTTCGGGAATTAATCACAGAAAGAATACCATTAAATATCCCCTTAAAAATAGAATACGAACTGTACAGTGCCATCGAACACTTCAATCAGACCACACAAAAAGCGGCTTGAGAGGCTACTTCCAGTCCACGAAACTCAACAAGTATCAGAACGCTGTCCGACAAACGTTCAACAAAAACTAAAAGAAAAGCGAAGATTAAGTAGAATCTGGCAAACCACAAGAAATCCCAGAAGCAAAACCCTATTCAATCAAGCTACGCGAGAATTAAAAAATCTCTTGTCCACCATTAAGAACCAACAAGCGCAAAAATACCTAACAAACCTAACTCCTACTGAGCACACCAATTGCTCTTTGTTGAAAGCCACGAAACATCAAAACTTCCAGTTCCACCCATTAGAAAACACGACAACACTTAGGCAACAAGGAATCAAGGAAAGTCAAACACTTTCTCAGATCATCTTACTCTAGTGTTCGAACTGCACAAGAAACACTTACACATCAAAACCTCAATGAGTCGAATATCATCCCTCAACCTATAAAACCTGTAAAACCTGTCAAAATTATTATAAAAAATCTTAACTCCTGGTTACGACCTAATTACGGCCAAAATCCTAAAACGGTTGCCAGAAAGGCAATCAAACTTATAACATACATAATTAATGCAATATTTCGATTACGAACGTTCCCAGCTCAATGGAAAGCGGCGCAAATTGTAATGGAATTTAAGCCTGCCAAAAAACCCAGAAGAGGTCACCCCATACCGACCGATTAGTTTGCTACCTATTTTGTTCAAAGATACTCCTTCAAGAGATATAACCGATATAGACCAAAAAAACATCATAGATGTTGCTTTCGCGAAGGACACTGCACAATAGAACAAATGCATAGAGTAGTCACAAAAATAAACCACGAGCTGCATCTAAAAAGATACTGTTCGTCGGCATTTTAGATATTAGCCAGGCCTTCGACAATGTCTGGCCGGACTGTTATACAAAATAAAAAATGCTGTACTGTTGGAATACTATGAGCTGCTAAAAATCTACCTGTCGGAAAGAAGCTTTCATGTCAAATTTGAAGATGCACTATCATCCATACGGTCCATTCAAGCAGGTGCTCCCAGGCTATCATCCTCGATCCTGTCCTATACCTCCTATATACGGCGGACTTGGCGACAACAACTCAAACGCTGGTACGAAGACGATACTGTTATCCTCTCATCACATAATGATTCCCAAATAGCATGCCACATACTTCAACAAAATTTCAGAAAAACAGAAGTATGGCCCAAACTATAGCGAATACTGTAACAGGAGCTTTAAAAAAGAAATCAAAAGTTCGCGTTTAATTCTGATAAAAAATTATTAAGAATATTGTTTTACATTATAGGTTTGATTTTTGTATATGCAGGGTGTTTCTAAATTCATGCGACAAAATTCAGGAGGTGATTGCTCGCATGAAAGTAAGATGGGTCTTCCCTATAACAAAATTTACTCAGCCCACCCCTTTCCGTCACCCTTAAAAGGTGGTGACTAAAATTGAGTTTTTATTTTGTTTCTAAAATTTCAGTAAAACTAGAAACTTTAAATTCTGTAATTTTCGTGCAGTCGCATGTTACATTATACGGGGGTGAAATTAGCAACTCTTACTTTAATTCATATCAAAACTTTTTTTCGAGATGAAGTTTAATTAAATAAAATTATAACTTAAAATCCTTGTTATTTAAAAAATAATTTATTCTCAAATTTTTTTCCCAAAACCAATAGCTGCAGAGACAAAAATAAACAACATAATTTATAATTTTTTTATTAAATTGAGTGGAAAACAGTAAAGATGTAAAATGTAATACGATTCATAATAAATGCTGGAAATGACCACCTCTAGCCAAAATACATGAATGTAGCCTACGTTTCATGAATTGCCGTACACGTTCAAAGATTTGAGGTGTATTTCTTATGGTGTCACACGCTATTTGAATACGAGTCTTCAAGTCGTTGATATCAACTATGGGTGTCGTGTAGACTAATGATTTACGGTAACCCCATAAACAGAAATCACAAGGATTTAACTCTGGAGATCGAGGAGGCCAATGTTGGCGCCCTCCTCGACCAATCTAACGGTTGGGATATGTTGCATCTAAATGTTGCCTAGCAGCCCGACTAAAGTGTACTGGAGCACCATCATGCATCAACCACATATTTTGTCTGATATTGAGTGCGATGTCTTCAAGTAGTTCAGGGAGATCATTTTCGAGAAAACTGGTGTAAGAAATTCCATTTAATGGCTGAGGCAGAAAATGTGGCCCAATTAAGTTATCCCCTACAATACCAATCCATACGTTCACTGAAAAAACATTTTGAAAATGGTGCTCTATAATCTGATGGGGATTCTCGTCTGCCCATACGTGATTATTATGAAAATGTATGATAGATACTTTTGAAAAATGTGCCTCGTCCGTAAACAATACATTATTTAAAAATTGAGGATTTTGTCGCATTTCGTGTGTTAACAATTCACAAAATCTAACTCGTTGAGGAAAATCTCTAGGTAAAAGAGCTTGAACCCGTTGGATGTGGTAAGGATATAACTGCTTCTCTTTTAAAACTCGCCACACAGATGAATGGCTGATATTTAGGTGTTGGCAATTTTTCTAGTACTTGCTTCCGGGTGTATAGCAATTTCATCTAAAATTGCTTGTTCTACCATTACATTTCTAACTGTCGAGAATTACCATTTGCCATACCATACACAAAATGCATGTCGGCCATTTCAACGTTTGTATACATGTTATAAAATAAACAATACACAGATAACGCAAAAATAACAACCTACAAACTTATAATTAAACTTCGATTACTAACTATCAACAACAGTGTTTGACATCAGCCTACTACAATTTGAATAAACATTAAGTAAACAAGATAAATGAATTGTCGAAGTGACAGCAGCCTACTATTCTAAAACTTTGTAATTAAAAACAATGTAGAGCTGGTCATTTCCGGCATTTATTAAGAATCGTATTACATTTTACATCTTTACTGTTTTCAATTTAATAAAAAAATTATAAATTATGGTGTTTATTTTTATCTCTGCAGCTATTGATTTTGGGAAAATAATTTAAGAATAAAAAATTTTTTAAATAACAAAGATTTTAAGTTATAATTTTATTTCATAAAACTTCATCTCGAAAAAAAGTTTTGATATGAAATAAAGTAAGGGTTGCTAATTTCACCCCCGTATAATGTAATAGGAATATTGAAAAAATACCTGTGCTTAGTCCTTTGCGACAGCACGAAAATTACAGAATTTCAAGTTTCTAGCTTTACTGAAATTTTAGAAACTCAATTTTAGTGACCACCTTTTAAGGGTGATATCTCGGAAAGGGGTGGGCTGAGTAAATTTTGTTATAGGAAAGACCCATCTTACTTTCATGCGAGCAATCACCTCCTGAATTTTGTCGCATGAATTTAGAAACACCCTGTATTTGTAAACAACGTATTGATGCATTTCCGTTCAGATTTGGAATTTAATTAAATGAGAGTAACGTTTGATTTAATTTTATTGCTAAAGATTATTAATATTAAAAGCTTATACAAATATTGAATATATAAATGTAAGAAGTCGACTCAATAGGAATCCAGATAAATAAATCGAAACGAGCATAATTTTGGTTAATGATAACAGTGATCGTTTCTTTATTTTAACTTTGAGCTAGCCGCCGCAACCAATTAAGAAAGGAATTCGTCAACGTAAATTTTAAAATTAATTTACGCAAACCGAAATTAATTAGCGAGTGAAGTAAAACTTAATTAGTAAATGATACCTTTATAAATTGAATCCATTCAGTTATAATAAAACGTAATAAAAAATAATCATTTCAGTTTCACAATAACAATATTGAATTTTATTCAATAATGTTGAAATTATAAAAAAAGTTTAAAAGAACTCAAATCTTATTGTTTGGAGCAGGTTAAACAAATAAAAGTAATATTCAAGGGTATTACCCCCGTTACAATACGTGTGATTGAATCAAGGTCAGATCAAGTAACCTGCTACCACAACAAGACAGCGTAAGATTCATTTAGACTGACACCTGACCTGGAAGACTCACATAATGAAGAAAAGATTACAATTTGGACTAAAACTATGTAACATGTACTGGAAGAAACTCTCAATTATTACTTCAAAGCAAAATACTACTCTATACATCAATTTTGAAGCCAATATGGACTTATGGACTCGAGTTATGGGGGTCTGCTAGCAACTCCAACCTGGAAATTTTGCAAAGATTTCAAAATAATCTAATACGGTTAATAGCCAATCCTCCTTGGTATACTCCTAATTAGCTATTTCAACAAGATCTACCCGTTCCTTTAGGCAAGGAATAAATCCTACCAGGCAAAACTTGGTGCTCACCCAAATGATCTTGCTACTGCTCTTCTAAAATGACATTTTTATCTAAGATTAGTTCTAAAATTTATAAGTTTAAGTTACTTTCAAGCAAATGCAAACAAACTTTATTATAAGATAAACAAGTAATGCTCAAGGGTATTGCTTCCTCATGTAAAATTCAAATAATTTACTGAATGTTAATAAAATTAACAAATTGTAAATATTCATAGCAATAAACACGTAAAAAAAATTTATGCAAAGGTTATTAAAACGTTCACTCACTTCCCTTCACACTCCTTGTGTACTCACACTTTCATTTTTCACCCGAGAACATTTTGCATTGCTTGTTTGAAATAACTTGCCAAAAATGAACAATGACCGGCAACGGGGCTTATTGAACATAACAGCTTTGTTTCTACAGACGACTTTAAAAAAATAGCAAAACATACAGGGTGTTCTATTTATAATAACAAAGTTGTCATATACTTGAAACGTATTAAGCAATCGGCGATAGTGCCAAAGAAAACTTTCCGAAAATTGAAACCTTCTGTGAAGACCGCAACTTGCTACCTTCTCCTATTCCGACGTTATTCAAGGTCAAAATGGGTCAAAATTAATACTTGGCTTTAGCTATTTCTTACCCTCCATATTCCTGTATTGCGCGTAATGGCTTTAAAAGAGAGCACCGTTCATTTTACACTACATAACACTCGGTATAGCACAACAAGCTCACTTGGTGCAAATGTCAAAATAGTTTTAAATTAATTTTATACCCAGTTACATTAACTCAAAAATGACAAGATTAATGCATTTCAGATATTTCAATATAAACCTTTCCATATTGATCCTTCTGCCAGGAGCAGTTAGTTTTTTTGCACAAATGCATTAAAGTCAACGTTTATGTATTGATGCAATAAACTTGAATTTATTGCTCGCAAATAAAAAAGTTGTTAAACTCAATTTTTATCGAAATTGTTGAATATAGCTCGAACAAATTTAATTCATTTAGCTCCTACATTGAGGTACTTTCATTATTGTGTAATTATTACTTGTACACAGTTTTATGATTGTAGTATAATTTATGCTAGAGTATCGATTTACAACAGATATATTGCGTGAGTGTGGCTGTTACATTGTATCTTTTCGTGTTCATGTATATGTTCGCAGCGAGCTAATAATAGAGTTATTTTCTAATAGTTGAGTATTATGAATGGGGTGACTTTATAATTTGAAAATAAATAATTTATTAACAACTTTCACCATAAACAGCTTGGCAATAAATAACAACGAAGTCTCACTAAATCTAAATTTTGGATGGTTAATACTGTCACGTAGTGAATTTTAGGAAAACAGCATTATTTAATATTTCAATAGCCTCTTTTCTCGCCGTTACTTTTTATCTCTTATTGACTCTTGTTTAGTTTATGTTGTTTAGTTATACCGTTAATACTACAGAATTCGAAATTATTAAACTCCTACAAAAAAAAAAACTAACCGCACAGTTGAAAAGTACGACAATTGATTTTTCAGTTGTAAATGATGTAGTTAACCTTTAATATTTCACGTCCGTGAGAATGGGATTACCATTTTCAGTATTACCAATTCTATGACTGTAATTTAGTACAAATGTTGTGTTGTGTGTGTGTATGAATAAAAATTCTGTGCTATTTTGTTTAAAAGCTGTACAGTATTGGCAATAGTTTGACAACCAGGAAAATGTTTTTAGTTCTGTAAAAACGTATAGGGTTTTTTGGGGATGCTCAATCGAATGGTAATATTCACGTTTGCTTTGGCTGATTTACGAGTATTCCCTAAAAAACCTGAAGTTAGATTACAGATTAAAATTATTACTATTTTTATACTCACAGCCAATAAATTAAAATTTTGGTTTAATTTTGTCTGTTAATTAGATAAAAATCCCTTAAACCTTTTGTAGAAAAGAAAATCTAAAGATAGAGCAAGACAATTAAAACCAGGATTTTCTTGGTTCACATAACCAAGCGTTCAACGTGTATGTTATATATCAAAAATATGCGACAGAAATGTTTGCACGTGTTCATGATTAACAATGTCAAGTTTATAGGCTACCCACCTAACACCGATGCAGTGTATTGTTGAAGCATTTTGCTGTATTAACCCTCAAACATCCACTATTGGACACAAGGGTGGATAAGAAATAATCACTATACAAATGCTCACAAATGTTTATTAAAAATAAAAAATAAGTGTACTACATGTGAATACATGACGATAAACCGAAACAAACATGACTTAAAATGTATTGTAAGATAAATATTCCTATCTTCATTTATTCTTCGGGATTGTTAGTTTGGAACAACTCTTTTTTGTGTTGTATAAAATATACCTCAATTTAAGATCTTTCCTTCATTTAGTTCTAAACACAAGAAAATTTTAATTATTTTACAATATTGGTATGAGGTAGGCAACTTAATTCGCATATCTTCTAGTGCTTAAAGATTTATAATCCTGCTTTCAATTTGTATTCATTTCTTATCTGATACATAACGCGTCTGCGTTAACTTATTCTGCTGATATCTTGTACGCATGACCGCTTCATCTACTTCGAAATCCTCCATTTTCACTTCCTGCTTAATGTCGAAGCATGAAGCTGCTTCTTTTTGATTTTATTTAAATTTATGTGAAAAACGCCATCAATTTGGTGGTAAGAGATATTTTCAATACATTTACATAAAATTTAAAGCATTGTGTTCTTTTTAGGCGTTTTTCTTTGGGTTTTTCTTTACGTTTTAATAACGTTTTTACTTTAATTACACGTAGATCATTACTTCAATTTACAACGTAATTGCATCTTAAGTACGCATTTGAATTTATGGTTGCGTACATTTTTTCGTTTAATGATTGCAATTTTTTTGAATGGATACTTCCAATTAATGCAATAAGAAGTGAATTTAAAAATTTTAAGAAGAAATTATACGGATTTTATAAAGATAAATTCAATTTGGGGTGTGGCTGATAATATTATGTCAAGATTGCACCATGATGACGTAAGAATGCTTTCATCCTGTTAACCTTTCCGTAATGATATTTAGATACCAGAGGTTATCAAAAGAAAAGTTTGTGTACAAAATTTCTAAGGTATTTATTTAGTACTTTAAGCATAATTTTAAGACCTTCATTATTTCATCATTACTTTTAATTCAATAAACATAGTCTGTATAGTGTTATTTTTTACATTTTTGTCAAGTCGGTTTAATTGTCCCGATAATTTAAAAAAAGACAATTTGGCGCCCGAGATATCTTACATTTTACATTCTTTATTATTAATGGTAAGTGGTAATTAAGCAAATCATTTTAGTGAACCAACCCTATTAATCTACCGATGAGCCAAAGGCACAATTATAAGTGGTGTAAGGTTAGTATTTTTTGGATAACTTACTTTATTATTATTTTAAAATTTATTATACGTCAGACCTTTATTAATTATTACAAGTTACTCATGTCACGCAGTGATTGTTGTCTTAGGCATTTTTTTAATAGCTTCTTTTCTTTCCTAGGCCAATTTGATGCACACCAAACACCTCGATTTTCTGCTAGGAATTGCTTTGTCAGCTTCAAAAGCTTTCTTAGTTTGCTTTATAATACACAACGTAGCGTTGGAGTCGTAAGTTTTCTGCCCGTTGTCATATGTGAGGCTTAACTGATTTAATGTCTAACTGTTGCAACAAAAATTCTGCGGCTATGTTTTTTTTCATTCCATACTGGAAAATTAAATAAAAATAATGCGTAAGCATTCAACGCTGCAATGTTTAATAAAGTATAAAAAACAGACAAAGGCCACCTTTTTGTAGACCTTTTATAACTGTGTTTTGCTGACTTTATAGTCACAAGGCTGTGTAGATACAAAAATCAAAATTTTGGAGAATTTCTCTCGAGGGATGTACGAAACAAGAGTTACTGGAGAATTATCAGGCTGGAGTTGTGTAAAATCAAACATATTTAAGAGTTTCCTATCTTCCTAGCTTCAAAATGTTTGGTATATGTTTACGATTGACCTGCATTGTAACCACCATGATAAGTCCATATTCTTTATACGTGTAGTACCGATCTGTGGTTACATTACGGCCGGTATCACTTATAGGTTCTAGAGGACGTTTCACAATACCTTTTGGTCCTCTTGATTCTGGTGTGCCTTTTAGGTATATAATGAAAACTAAAATCGGCTAATATTCTAATAAGTATAGTATAACATATTTTACAGGTTTATCCTTCAGGAACACTGTAAAGGTTCCCTAAACATTACATGGATAACAACGTTCACTCCAGGTGTAATATTTTTTTAAAAAATTTAATTTAATAGCCCAAAACCGTTTCTTTCTTCTCTTGTTTGTCTATCATCAAAACGTAGAATTTTTTTAGGTAAACAAATCTTAGCCTATTCGTCGTTCCTATGTAAACCGCTCTACCATTTTTTTTGGCCAGCTCGACACTTGGTACCGTTATTTACTCCAATCAGCAGTAAAATTCCAAAAAATGCTAACAGCAATTTTTCTCTCAGCCTTTTTATTGGTGTATTGAATTATTTTGCCAATTATTTCTTCATGAAATTATTTTAAAAATTAGTTCTTGATTTTCGAGCGCCTCTGTTTCCATCATCAGGCTTAGTCCTGAGAAGGACTGTTTTCGCTATTGAGTCGAATTCATATGCTATAATTTTTTCCCCAAGCACTTGACTACTCTCAGATTGGCACCTTTCACTTACAAGTCTGACACCCATATATACTATATATATATATATATATATATATATATATATATATATATATATATATATATATATATATAGGGTGTTTCTGAAATAGGGTTCCGAATTTCTAGCATGTAGTCGAATTAAACTGATTTTATCCAGTTATTTCAAAACGATAAAGATAAAGAGACGAAATAAAGGGAACATACATAACTTTTAACGCCGAGTAACATGAGCTAGGCCATTTTCGTTATTCGAATCATATGCGTCCTTTTCAGGGGATGAAAAGGGTATCAAGTCCCTAAAATTTTGTACGACCTTTTGCAATTTTTTGACAAATTCATAAATTTTGGACAGTTTACGTAAAAATGACGTCTTTGCGTAAGTCGATATCGGCAACGGTTTTTGTGTAAAATGAGTTTGAAAATTATCATTATTTGATAAAATTGCTGTTATTCACTTCGGAATCAATTCAGAAACGTTCCTATTACGCAAAGACGACATTTTTTACATAAAATTGCCCAAAATTTATGAATTTGTTAAAAAAAATTGCGAAAAGGTCATACAAAATTTTTTAGGGACTTGATACCCTTTCCACCCCCCTGAAAACGACGCCTATGATTCGAATAACGAAAAATGGCCTAGCTCATGTTACTCGGCGTGAAAAGTTATGTATGTTCCCTTTATTTCGTCTCTTTATCTTTTATCGTTTTTGAAAGAATTGAATAAAATCAGTTTCATTCGAACCCTTTCACGGACCTGTAACTTTTTAAGGGTGCGTTTTAGGGCACATATTTATATGAACATTTTGTCTTATTTTAATGAGTTCTACATGCAGTAGAAATTCGGAACCCTATTTCAGAAACACCCTGTATATATATACATATCGCCTATTGCTTTGTATATGGAGAATGTGGCGAATTTTCATGTAAATCGTAAGTGTGCGAGTGAGAGCTCTTGGAGGCAGTTCAATCTTTTGGCGGGAAATTTTTGGAGCTGTTCAATGTGATTTAAAAATAGATGTCAAGGTCATCATATTGCAATCCTTAGAAATCTAAAAGTTTAGTTAAGTTTATGTTAAGGTTATCTCGAGTGAGAGTGTTCGGAGCCCTTGGAGCCAGATCGAACTTTTGGCGGGAAATTTTTGTTTGCTGTTCAAGGTGATCTAAGGACAGATATGTCAAGGTCATCATATTGCAATTCTTAGAAATCTAAAAATAGAATCAGAGGATACAATCTAAAAATATACGTCATGTTTGGGCCCAGTTGAAACTTTTAGCGGGAGATTTTTGGAGCTGTTCAAGGTGATCTAAAAATAAATATGTCAAGGTCATCATACTGAAATTCTTAGAAATTAAAATAGAATCAGTTCATGTCAAGGTCATCTGGAGTGAGTGAGAGAGAGATAATGTTTGGAGCTTTTGAAGCCAGTTCAAACTTTTGGCGAGAAATTTTTGGAGCTGTTCAAGGTGATCTAAAAATGGATATGTCAAGGTCATCATATTGCAATTCTTAGAAATATAAAAATAGAATCAGTTCATGGTGGGGGAAACATGGATGTTTCAAGGTTGGTGGTTTTCAAGGATACACGCATACACACACACACGCACGCACGCACGCACGCACGCACGCACGCACGCACGGACGCACGCACGCACGCACACACGCACCCACCCACCCACCCACCCTCCCACCCATGTCACGCTAGTACACACACAAAAAAAAACGTTTTACATTTTTTTTTAATGAAACTATTCTTTTTAATAAATGTGTCGTAAACTGATGTAGTTCTATAAACAATTTTAGATTCAACGATTTGTTGATTTTCACGTTAGTACAAAAAACGTTTTACGTTTCTATTTTAAATGAAACTATTCTTTTAATAATGTATCATAAACTGATGTAGTTCTATAAATAAAGTTTCCTTTACCGAGAATTTAACTTAATCTTTGTTTGAAATTATATATTCATACGTTTACTTATTTATGGATTTATTTACAACTTGTTTACAACTAAATCATTTTAATATTAAAAAAACTTTCCATCTCTATACCTCTTTTATTTTATTATTATTTATTATTATTTATTCCTTAGAAAATTATGTAACCAATAACGCATTAGTATTTACATTTCTAATAATGTTTATGCGTGCTCCGCAGTATTTTGATTAAAAAAACGCAATGCAGTGTCAGGCTAATTACCATTACTTTGTTTCAGGTCGAGTACTTGCTCTATAAAAATATGCTAAAGCGTTTTAAATTTGCAAAATCAGTCTCTTTCATGTGCTTATTTTTTTAAATATCAATCAAAAGCTACCATTCAATTTGAAAATCATCAGTCCTGCTGCATAATTAGTGTTTAAAGATGTTTATGTTTTAAATATTAATAAAAAGTTGCCATTCAATTGAAAAACAGTATTTGTCATTTTTTAAAAGAAGTAAATGTTCACGAGTGCTTTTAATATAAAGGTGCTCCATTTAAAGCGCTGTATATAATGTATTCCTTTTACCCGAGAATGTAAGTTAACTTTGTTTGAAATAAATTCACACGTTTTACTTTATTTATTTAGACTTGTTGAATATTTTCCACGCGCTTTCACTATTTTTTAATATACGTTTGCAGTAGTAACCGTTTAAATTCCCCCATTTTTTTTTGGTAACGTTAACAGATTTTTCCGCTATATAGTGTTAAAGTGTGAATATTCATTCATTCATTCATTTTCTTGTAATAGTAGTCATGATGGCTTCAACTAATAAAAAATCCAAACTATCATTCAAGAAGTGTAATATATTACATGAAATCTTGGTGTCATGTTCGAGCCAGCAACAGCTACCGATACCTTCAATTGAAGATATTCCAATTATTTTTATCAGAGATAGCGATGTTGAGGATGTCTTATCTCGCTATATTCAACAGTAAGTATACGCTACTTAATTTAGTTCTCATTTACTGATTATTCCATTACTATTTTTTCAGCATTACGCCCGCATCGACTATCATAGCAACTCCAATACAATATGGAGGGAAAAATTTGACGATAATCGGTGAGGAGAAAGCCGGAACACATCTTTCCAGTACCTTCGAACAGTTTAAATTTAAAACTGTTAAGTGGTTGCGTAAAATTTTAAACGTGTATATTAAGAAGTGGCTCATGCGGAGCGCCTAAGTGTCGAATTAGCAGAAGCTATAAATAAGTTAGAGAAAATAAGACGGGGTATAAGAAATGCCGAAAACGTGTTACAGACACTAGACAATTTAGATGTGTAAGGTAGTTTTTTTTTTATATTTTTGAATATGTAGTGTTGTCGGTCAAGAATTCAAGAAAAAAATTGTGAAGTGATTGTAATAATGTTATAAGGGAAATGTGATAAAATATAGTTAACCTGCAAAAAAATGCTTCATACATTTTAGATGTTTGTTCATTTTGTTTCTGTAATTTCTCTGTAGTCTTCTTTTAATTAGAATATGTAGCGTTGTCACATATAAAAAAAAAAGGTTAACAATTCAAGGAAAAATTGTGAAGTGATTTTTTTTGTAATTTCTCTGTAGTTTTTTAATTTTGAATATGTATAAAAAGGTCAAGAATTTTTAAGAAAAAAAAGTAGGAAGTGGTTGTAACAATTTTTTATGAAAAATGTGTGATAAAATTATAATTAACGAGTTAACAGTAAATGGAAATGTGTTACAATACTAGACAGTTTATGTTTACTATTACTAGATAATGAAAGAATGAGTAGTCATTGTAACCAATTATTGAAATGTTAAAATAAAGAAAACATTGTTTAATTTCTCTTTTTACTTGTGGTAAAAATATTCCTAGGATCCTTTAACCGTTTCAAGAATGCTAAAGGTGAAGTGATGAAATATATTACGAAAAAAATAATTTTCGAAGAACACCTAAATATATTGTTAATAAATAAAAACATGAAATAAAATGTTAGTATAAAAAGGATTATAATTCTCATAAGTTTAACATTAATTTATGTTTTATATATTATTAAAAGTCTAATAAAAAAAACTATTTTTAACATAAACTAACACTAACAAAAAAAAAACTAAAACTTAGACACCTAAATTCTCTAACGTATGTAACACTTTTTGTGTATCTAGGGAATCATTGGCTTCCGTTAGTCTCTGCACTTTAGCTACTTCCGATATCATAAAACTCCTGCATCGGGAGTGATTCTAACTGAGAATTTTGTTGCTGCTGCTACAGGTGGTTGCACCAAAACATTGTGCAAGATATTTGCTTTATTCTTGCTCAAGGATAATTTTGTTCTCTTACTGCTTGAAGCCATTACGAAATGCAGGTATGTAACTAAATGTTACAATAAAATTTATATATATATATATATATATATATATATATATGAATGCGGTATATATGACTATATAAGCAGGTACAGAGTAGTTTATACCAGTCAGTACATTGTGCTCATGATGAGAATCGTGTGCTTGGGATGGACATGTAGACCAGATTCGGAAATATGACCATTCAGTAATTTAAATGACTACAGAAGTACGTTAGGTTTACTGCATCAGTTACTGAAATTCTAGAAAAAAAGCATTGTTTACATAATATTTATAAATAGAACACAATTATTTTTTTATGTTTCTTTGATTTCATCTAAAAGCTACATCCTTTGATACAAACTATTCCTATGGCTATATAGAAGTAATTTACTTCACAAATTACAAGTTAAATGTCTAGTTATAAAACAATATCGTCTTTATTGATCCATAATATTTCATCTAATCCCAACCACTTTACGAATAACTTATTATTCCTGTAGGGAAGCACTTTTTCTACCAGGTACACATCGGGTTACTTTGGTTTCTGTAATTCCTGTTCATAAAACCCTCTCAGTACCTCAGTTCCTTTCATGTCTTCCAACATGTATGTGGCGAGGCTGGTATTGTAAACTTTCACAATCTTAAATAGTTCACTAGACGAATCGGGTGTGTATCCTTTAGCGAAAATGCTTTTAAATCTACTGATTCGTACTATGTCACCCATAGAAGATCGATTTTTATTCAATGTTTTTTATGTGAGTGTAAGCCTCCAGATTTGTATGATTACCGACATCTTTGGGCTTCATTACGATGGTTCTGTGCTTACGATCGTTATAATCTGTTGTTACGGTGTCAATTGTATCAATCCAGCTGTATTTACCTTGTAGACTAAACGTCTTGTGTAGAGTACTCTTAATGGTTCTGATAACACGTTCCGCAATTGCAGCCTTCTTTGTGCTATAGGTGGAGTAATGATTGGCTCCATAACGCCGCATTAGTTTACTAAAATGCTTATTGTAGAATTCCTTTCCTGCATCTCTTTCCAAGTTGGTAGGTTTGCGACCTTTTTTGAAGATTATTTGCATAGCTTTGGTAACTTCTATGCCCGTTTTCGTTTTTAATCCTCTGGTCCACAAGTATTTGGAGAAACAGTCGACAACCACTAATATATACTTATAACCCTAATCTTGTTCGGCATATGTGTCAAATTCAGCTAAATCTGCTTGCCAAAGGTCATAGAAACCTCTACTTATTGTTTGCCTTCGTTAAAAAATGTTTCGTGCAGATTTGTGCAATTCGTTGACGAGTTGTAAGTTAGACATGACACTAATTTATCTATAATTTCTTTAAGTTGATCTAGTTTTTGCACCAACACTAGATAAGCGTTAATGTTCCTTATTTTAAAAGCTTTCTGAACTGCTTGTAGACTAAAATTAAGGCATCCTTTACTTACTTACCAAATTTGTCAACGAGCATTTTAGTTATATGTCGACATCAATGCATCCTCATTTACACTGTTTAAAAAACGACTGTTTGGTTTTCAATGTATCCATCTTCACATAGTTCTTCTACCATGGATATTATGTCATTTATGGCACCTGTGTTTCCCGCCAACTTTTCTGCCCACTACATCTTTAGATGACGAATTAGTTCATGTATATCATCCAAATCTTTATATTCAATCGGTCTGTTTGTTAATTCTTTAAAAAACATAGCTCCACCTCCTTTAGTTGTGAGTCATGATGATGATGACAGCAACGGTTTAATTATTTGTGAGTACTTTTTGTTACGGCTTTCTCGAATTTGTCCACTTACATCATAATCTCGCCTTGCGACATTTGTAGCTTTTAAAATACTTTTAAGTGCACTACTACTCCAAACGTTGCTGTCGATGACGAGCCGTCAGCGGAAGCACAAGATGTGGTGGATATGACTACAAGCCAAAAGCTCTAATTCGACGGTAAACTGTATGAAGGGTTACATGACATCCTGGGTTTACAAACCATTGATCTGCTATTGATCTTGTACTCGAGAATCGGTCTCTTAATGCCATTAATCGGAGATGGCAGCCCTGGACCGCATTCCTCCGTCTTGGCCGCCCACTTCCTCTTCTACGATGTTCTTGACCTTCTCTAGACCATGCTTGATAACACGGTACTACAAAGGATTGATTATGGTTAAGACGATCAACAATTTATCTGAATGAAAAACCACCTTCACGTAAGCCAATAATGCGACCTCTGTCGAATTCACTCAGTTGTCGATAATTTTCAAGTTGTCGCACTCTAGGCATAATCGTAGCCTCAAAATGCAAACAAGAGCACAAACTCAAAAGAATTGAAATCAAAAACAATACTGAAATCGACTTAATCTCTTAAGAAGTACACCCGATAATTTCGATTGTTGAAGTAAAACGTCAAATTTTCCATGTCTACTGGATTATTTTGAATGAAATTGTAATTAAACATTTTTGTGGTTGCGTAGTAGCTTATAGCGCATGTTGCGCCGTAACTTATTGCGCAGGTATATTGCGCATTATTGGAATCCATACGGGTTTCATTTCCACACTCCAGACATGTTCGGCGATCCTTGATTTTCCTGTTTCGCCCTTGCGAAGGTTGTTGTTCTTATGTTCCTGGGTTCTCACTTTGAGTGGTCTACTACTCTCTCCTATGTACGTTCTGCCGCATTCGCATGGTAGGTTGTATACACAATTCTTGGAATTATGAACTTCATTGTGTGGTTTGGTTATGGTTAGTATTCCCCTGATCGTTCTGGTCAACTTGAAGGGAGCGCGTATCTTGTATTTGATGTTTATCTTTCGTATTCTGTCTGAGGTACCTTGTATATATGGTATTATCGCTATATATTTAGGTTATTCTTTTCCGGTTACACTACCCGTGTGGCTATTTCCTGTATTCACTTGTCGTGAAAGTGTTGTTATTCCTGTGTACAAGTACATCCAGGCAGTTTTTGTGCCGACTCCAATTCCATTGTGAATTTTATGGAGGGTGCGCGGCTATTTAGATGATCTAGGAATTCATCTAGCGTATGCTTGCCGTGTTGCCAAATTACAAAAGTATCGTCCACGTATCTAAGCCACATCCTTGGTTTTTCCATGAAGTCGGATATCGCTTGGTCTTCAAAGTTTTCCAAATATATATATATATATATATATATATATATATATATATATATATATATATATATATATATATATATATTGCTTACTATAGGTGATAGTGGGGAACCCATCGCCATCCCAAACTCTTGCCGGTAGAATTTATCTTCTACTTGGAAGTATGTAGTTCTAATGCATATCGTCATAGGTTCCATTATTGCGTTTAGCGAGAGTTGCGTACGTTCGTCTAACGTTTTATCTTTTTCCAGCCTGTCCCTTATGATAATTAGTGCCTTATCGGTGGACACATTTGTGTCCACCGATGTCGAAGCTTACCAGTATTTCTTTATCATCATCACACCCTTATCGGGAAAAGCCGAGTCTACGGTCAAGAATACGCAGCACTTCTTGGAAACTATCAGAAACTTCCTACCAAAGCACGAAGAAATACTGGTAAGTTCGACATCGAGAGTCTATTCACAAATGTACTCACTGATAAGGCACTGATAAGGGACAGGCTGGAAAAAGATGAAACGTTAGACCAACTCTCGGTAAAAACAATAATGGAACTTCTGACAATATCCATGAGAACTATATAGGTCCAAGTACAAAACAAATTCTACCAAAAGGAGTTTGGGATAGTGATGGGTTCCCCACTATCATCCATAGTGAGAAATATACAGGGTGTTCCAGTTTTTTGTAGCAGGACTTTAATAGTCGATAGAGCTTTCAAAATTAAGACAAAAAGTTCATATAAGCATAGGTTGCCAAATGCTTAGTTTTGGAGATACAGGGTTTCAAAGTTTTAATTTTTTCAGTTCTTTTAATTTATCTTCAAAACTATTTAAAATAATAAACCCAAATTTAGTACATATATTACACACCTTAAACTCAATATTAAGAGTAGTTTAAGGTTTATCAATATCTACAGGGTAGTACATTTTCTGGGGTGTTACAACCTTTATCCCCCCCGAACTTTTTCATGCGACGGCTCTAACTCTTAAAAACCAAAAATTTAGATTGCCCATTTGATTTATGAACTTTCTTGTCTTCTGCTTTGTTTTAGAAAAATGCATAGTTTTTGAGATAAATTAGCTATAATCCATGAACAGCTTCCAAATGGTAAGTAAAGAACGTCTGATTCTCCCGCAAAAAATAGTGTGCCATGAAAAGAACAATAAAAAAAAGAATCAAATTATGTCAAATCTCACGTTTTATTTTAAATACGACTTGTGCATAAGAAAGAATGTAATTTATTTACATATTTTATTGTGTTAATTTTTATTGCAAAAGTGATCTTTTAAAATACCAGTTTTGTTTTCTAATCAAGAAATAGCGGATATCCATCTTATTTATGGCTTTGTAAATGGAAGTTCAGCAGCAGCAACCCGTGAATATAGGTGAAGATTTCCTTTTAGAACAGCTCCGCATCCTTCAGTATTTGTAAGAGTTCACCAACAAATTATAAGTCAGTGGTTAAATAATGTGCATGGTCGTCAAAATAATAATCATAGGCAGCAAAGAAATATAGCACGACGAATTTTGCGTGAATTCGACAGAGATCTCACAACTAGCATTAGAAGAGTATCCGTAGCTTTATGTGGAGTCTCAAGTACTACTATTCACCGAACTTTAATACGGGATCACCGATATCCTTACCATCTACAACCTGTTCAAGGACTACAACCAGGGGATGCAGAGCGTAGAGTTTCGTATTGTCGATGGATTCTTGCTCAAAATAATAATAATTCAGTTTTTTTAAATAATGTTTTATGGACCGATGAATTCTGCTTCACTCGCCGTGGTGTGGTACATTTTCACAACCTGCACGTTTGTGCAAATGAAAATTCACATGTAGTTCGCCCGAGAAATTTCCAACAAGAATTTAGTGTGAACGCCTGGATAGGCATTTACAAAAATCACCTTTTTGGGCCTCACTTTTTACCACCTCGGATGAATGCTGCGGCTTTCTTGGAATTCTTAGATAATGAACATGGGAATATGTGGGAACATGGGAGCTGGTTGTCCAGCTCATTACAGCAGAATCGTTAGAAACTGGCTGGACAACCATTATCCAGGAAGTTGGATCGGTCGTGCAGGCTCAGTTCCCATGCCGCCAAGTTCTCCAGACCTAAATCCCTTAGATTTTTTTGTGTGGGGGTATTTAAAAGAAAGGGTGTATGCAACTCCTGTGACAACAAGAGATGAACTTATTAATAGGATTAGGGATGTGTAAAATGAAATAAGACAATTTTTAGTTAATATTCCACGTGCACTCGTCGATGTGGAAATGGTTCAAATTTTGAGCAGTTTCTTTAAATTTGTTTATTACGATAGTGTTTTTGTTTTGTTGTTATAGGTTAAGTTTATTTGTTTAATTTATCTATTTCGTTCGTTTCGTTCTTGTTAAAATCTTACATAGAAATTCTTTCCAATTTTTTCCAATAAGTACGTATTTTTTTAATATTTATTTTGTTGTTTTACCTTTATTTTCCTTTATTTAATTCAACTGAAAAGTTAGGAAAAAATCAGTGGAGTACTACTTTTTATTAAGAGACAAAAAAAAAACGTGAGAATTGACATAATTTGATTCTTTTTTTTATGGCACACTATTTTTTGCGGGAGCATCAGACGTTCTTTACTTACCATTTCGAAGCTGTTCATGGATTACAGCTAATTTATCTCAAAAACTATGCATTTTTCGAAAAAAAGAAGACAAAAAAGATCCTAAATCAAATGGACAATCTAAATTTTTGGTTTATAAGAGTTAGAGGCGTCGCATGAAAAAGTTCGGGGATAAAGGTGTACCACCCTAGAAAATGTACTAAATTTGGATTTATTATTTTAAATAGTTTTGAAGATAAATTAAAAGAACTGAAAAAAATTAAAGCTTTGAAACCCTGTATCTCCAAAACTAAGCGTTTGGCAACCTATGTTTATATGAACTTTTTGTCTTAATTTTGAAAGCTCTATCGACTATCGACTATATATATATATATATATATATATATATATATATATATATATATATATATATATATATATAACACAAGGGTGTAAAGGTTGGGCTGGCTATACGTTTTTGGATTTTATGGATAATTTTGAAAAAAAATCAAGAATGACTTTTTTTCGATTTCGCCTTCATTTAGCCGCTAACCGCCATTCTGTATTTTTTTTAAATAAAATTATATCTGTGTTGTTTTTTAAGATATTTTCATAAAAATTGGTACACGGATGTATCTTACAAAGACACAACATAGGAAAAATATTCATTTACGTAATTTAATTTTTTTCAAAATGGCGGCCATGTCAATTTTTTAACGTGGAATTACGAAAAAACCGTAGCCCAAATGAAAATTTTATAAGACACTAAATAATTTGTAAATTAATTTATCTTCCTAATGACACCTTGTTTGTTGCAATCGGTTACGAAATAAGGAAGATTGTAGTTTTCACCTTACGCGTTACTAGTTAATCGCGGTGCAGGAGTAATTCAAACAACAAGTAGGCGGCAGGCTTTGTTCGCACAAGAAAGGACGTGGTCGAGAAATAAATAAATACAATAGCGTAAATAATAATAAATAGCATAAATAAATAAATACAACTGTCACTGCAACAATCAATTTATTTACAAAGGAAAATAAAATTACCTTTTCAGGCTAAATTTATGTTCTACTAATTAAAAAAACAACTATAAAAACTTTCACAACAAAGCTCGCGGTCGCGGGGACTCAGCTAGGTTGCTATTACTGATTTATTTGAAATTTATCTAAGTAAGGTTATTTTTGCATTTAGTATAAACACATTCAATAATGTCACTTTATTAAAATTCCGGTATACTGTTATCTAACCTGCTACATTTTCAATACAATGCCGCAACAATGAAAACATCTGATAATAATTAACGAACAGCTGTTAAATGTAAACGAAACAAACGCATTACTACCAGTGACAGTTCCCGTGTTGACTTTTATCTTTAGGGACATTTAAAATCTCTGGTCTACGCAACTCCGGTTGCCAATGTTGGAGAGCTGAGACAGCGGATTGAGCATGGAATGAGACGAATCAGGGATACGCCAGGACTGTTACAACGAGTTAGGGAATCCATGTTACGTCGACTGCGGCAATGTGTTTTTAGCAACGGTGGTCACTTTGAACACTTAAATGAGCAATTTGTTGACCAAAATATTTATTGGATTTGCTTTTTGAGAATTGTTGTATTTATTTATGCTATTTATTATTATTTATGCTATTGTATTTATTTATTTGGCGACTATGTCCATTCTTGTGCGGACAAAGCCTGCCGCCTAATTGTTGGTTGAATTACTCGCGCACCGCGATTAACTAGTAACGCGTAACGTGAAAACTACAATCTTCCTTATTTCTTAACCGATTTCAAGAAACAAGGTGTCGCTAGAAAGATAAATTAATTTCTAAATTATTTAGTCTCTTCTAAAATTTTCATTTGGGTTACGGTTTTTTCGTAATTCCACGTAAAGGATTGACATGGCCACCATTTTGAAAAAAATTAAATTACGTAAATGAATATTTTTCCTATGTTGTGTCTTTGTAAGGTATATCCGTGTACCAATTTTTATGAAAATATCTTAAAAAACAACACAGATATAATTTTATTTAGAAAAAATACAAAATGGCGGTTAGCGGCTAAATGAATCCGAAATCGAAAAAAAGTTATTCTTGATTTTTTTTTTAAATTATCCATAAAATCCAAAAACGTATAGCCAGCCCAACCTTTTTGTAACATCCTGTATATATAGGGTTTTCAAAGTTAAGTCGGCAATATTGCTATCTTCGTTATTATTGGTGCTACGAAGTCGGTTAAATGGGCAAAGAAGTAGCCCTTTTTCCGCTTGTTATGATGGTGCAATCAAAATGAAAATTGAACACCGTGTTCGCGAGTTATGTCAAAAATTTCCATTTTTTTAAATGGCACACGCAATATGCAATATTCTTAATCGATAGAAAATTAAATTCTGAACGAATAAGTTCCTATGACATTTCACCCTAATGTAAAAAAGGACTAAGTTATTGATCATTTACCAAATTCATCAAGGTGGCTGTGTCAACTATTTTTTTGTATTACCATAGAGCAGAAAATGAAAAGAATATCAGACAATTGACCCCTCTTGCTCCAAGCATTTCTGGGCCCGCTTGTAGACACTTTTAGTAGCCTTAGCAATGGATCTACCATCAATATTATTGATGGCGTGAACAATGCTTTGCTGGAGATCCTCAAGGTTATCATATCGCCTGTTGTACACCACACTCTTCACATATCCCCAAAAGAAAAAATCCATTGGAGTAATGTCAGGTGATCGAAGAGGCATACGGTTAGGCCCATTAGTTGATAAATATCTGTCATAAAAAAAATTGTTTAATATTGTATCTATCTGACGAACGTTATGGGGAGGAGCTCCGTCTTGTTGGAAATAAATGTTCTGCCTATCCATTAAATTTACATCATCCAAGAAGTCTTGGAGTGTGGCAGTCAACATTTCGGCGTACCGCTCACCAGTTAACGCACCCTGATAAAATACTGGACCAACAATTATCGAGCCAAGAATTGTATTTGGTATTGGTTCTCATTTGATTAATAAACCAGTGACAAAGCTGAACGCGTCTTTCTTGATCTCCTGGTACTAGTGTCTGTGCAGGTCGGAACTTATACGGCACAAACTTATACTTTTTTAGAATATTGTGGATGGAACCCAAACATAGTCCATTTTCTTGCACTAAATCATTAATTGAGTTGTTGGGATGTGCTTCAAATTAAGCTAACACATTAATTTCAGTTTCTTCACTTATTATACATTGTTTATTAGATCTGGATTTCTTAAACACGCTCGAATTAGATCTAAATTTACGATACAAAACCAAAAAGTATCTTCTATCCGGCAAATGATGGGTAGGAAACAAATCACTGTAACGCTCACGCGCTCGATAACTGTTTTTTTGACAAACGATGTAACATTATAACACATCACACTTTTCTGAATGGGTGAAAGGCATTTTTCTATTCAAAAAACACAAACTCTTAACTCTTTATTAGCAAACTTCACTTTGACATATCAATTCTGATGACATTTGTGAAAATGACAAATATTGTTCACGTAATAACAGCCACCTTGACGAATTCAATAAATGATCAATAACTTTGTCATTTTTAACATTAGGGTAAAATATCATAGGAACTTTTTTGTTCAGAATTTAATTTTCTATCGACTAAGGATATTGCATACTGGGTGTGCCATTTAAAAAAATGGAAATTTTTGACATAACTCGCGCACAATTTTAATTTTTTTTAATTTTTATTTTGATTTCACCATCGTAACGAGCGGAAAAAATGCTACTTCTTTGCCCATTTAACCGACTTCGTAGCACCAATAATAACGCAGGTAGCAATAGTGCCGACTTAACTTTGAAAACCCTGTGTGTATATATATATATATATATATATATATATATGTATATACATGGAAAACTTTGAAGACCAAGCAAGTGTGTACAATGTTACGGTTTAAATTTGAAATTACACGATTTCCTATATACATTTTAAATAAGCCAAAATAAAATAATAACAGATGGCATAAATGTATAATTTATATTTTGAACTGGGTAAAGCAGATAAGAATTTAGCAGTGACTTACGCATTGTTCTCGGTACCACATGTACAGCTTTACAATCGCCTTTGTTGGATTTATTATCGAGTCAGCAACAATTTGAGTTTCCTTTAGTAATTAGAAAATTAGCCTAGACTAGAATACTAAACAGATTTTGAAACTCTTTTAACAATTTTAATATTGGATTTAATATTGCAAGTTTGTTAAAATCGGCCACCTAACAACTCAGGTAACAATTATTTCTAACTATTCCATTACAAAAAAAAAAGTATTTCGTGTCACCTTTTCTAATCAATGCATTAATAATTTTAGACCGTTATGGCTTTGCCACATTAATCCTCAACCGAGGATTTCTAGTTTGAACATCATACTGCCATCCAGGAAATTATGCATAAGAAACGAAAAATAATTAAAGAGGTCAACAAGTCTTCATTTTAAGGTCAGATAAGCTTTATTAATTTAGGGATACAAACAGTTTTCTCTATTGTTTCTTTTGGACGTTTAAATAAAGTTAATAGTTCAATTGTGTTTAGAACAGTCGTGATTATAATTAGTCGTTAGTAAAATAAACAATTAGACGATTACGTTCATTTAGATTACACTAAGGTGTGTGGGTATAAACGAGAATTCAATTTTGTTATTTAATTTCTTATACGAAAAATTAGCTATTATTTTATTGTAAGAGAAATCTACGTACCTAAATAGTTACTTGATTATTCGCAAGATTTACCAGAATAAAAAAAGGTGGTTAAAGGGGTAAGAGTTAAAACAATTTATCTTGAGTTTGTAAATTTACATTACTACTTGTTTCTCTTACATGATTGAGAGCGCTCCCAAACTATCCTACGGCCTCTTATCGTGGGTCACACAATTTAACTGTATAATAATATATTATTAATCCACATTTTGGAAATCGTCGTGTGCCGTAGATTTGCTTTCATTATCACTTGTAATTAAATTCTTTATTATTTTATATGAGTATTTTACTGCACAGTATTGAATTGCAATTTATGTTATGCATCTTATCTAAATTGGTATGTACCAGTGGATTTTATTTCATTTCGTTTATAATAATCAATGCTAATAGTAATAAGTAATATTCTGTACTCAGTCTGTAGAAGTACATTAACCCATTTCCTGCCAAATTTTATTTTTTGTTATTATTTGTTAAAATGTTAATTTTATGGTTACAAAATTAGTATAGAGTAATAATAATAATAATATAATAATATATTTTCAAGTTAATATACATATGTATTTACAATCGTCAGTATAATAATTATTCATATTTACATCTCATGTAATCATCAATCTTATAAAATGTGTTCTTAAGTAAGTGCCTTTTTATCGATAATTTATATTGTCGTAGAGGTAATTCTCGTAATTGCATAGGTAACTTATTATAAAATTGTATGCATAAGAAATTAGGCCCGTTTTGGGATTTTTTAATTCGATAGAATTTTTTATGTAGGTTTTCACTCTCTCTAGTGTTATACTCATGTAGTTCTTTTTGTTGGGTGTATAGATGAATGTTTTTCTTTACATACATTAGACATTCGTAAATAAACATTCCAGGTAATGTCATTATCGATAACTCGATAAATGTTTGTTTGCAGTCAATTTTATACGAGATATTTCCAATAATTCGTATGGCTCTTCTTTGTAACGCAAAAATTCGTTTGCTACTCGATGAGTGTCCCCACAAAAGGATGGCATATGACAAGAGCGAGTGACACATTGCAAAGTATGTTGTCCTTAGGACGTACGATGAAATTGAATTTTGCAAGTTGCGCAAGGCATAAATATTTTTACTCAACTTCAAAGCTAGATCATTTGTATGTGCAGCCCAATTTAATTTAGAATCTAAACAAACCCCTAGATATTTGATACACTCCAGATTACTAAAATTTTGGTCTTTTTGAGAGAAGGTCATTTTTTGAGTTTTTTGGGTATTTACACATAGCTTATTTTCTGCTAACCAGTCAGTGGCTTTTAATTGAACGGTATCGCATTCGAGCACAGCAGACTGCAATGATTTACTTTTCATCAGTAGTGTTGTGTCGTCCGCATATACAATTTGACGTATATTAATATCTAGGCAATTTGCAAAGTTATTAATATAGATTAGAAATAAAATCGGCCCTAGGATGCTGCCCTGTGGCACACCAATTCTATTGGGTAGTTTTGTTGATATTCCATTATAGTTTACTAGCTGATATGTTTGATAGATAAGAACTGATTAACTTTATACTACCCGATCTAAAGTTATATGCTTTTCATTTATTTATTAAAATTTCGTGATTTACGCAATCAAAAGCCTTTGATAGGTCTAGAAACAACGATATTGGACTTTCCTTGTTTTCAAAACAGGTTAGAATGTATTCCGTAAGCTCTAAGATGGCATCAGTTGTGCTTCTATTTTTACGGAAACCAAATTGTTGCGTATTAAACAGTTGATTACTTTCGAAATAGCTTGTTATTTGGAAAGTTAATATCTTTTCGAATATTTTTGAGAAAATAGGAAGTATTGATATAGGTCTGTAGTTGTTCATACAATTCTTATTTCCGTTTTTGAGAATAGGTACCACTGATGTGATTTTTAGCTTGTCAGGAAACTTTCCTTTTTTTATACACAAATTTACAAGTTTTGTAATTGGTGATATTAGAACAGCCATATTCTTTTTACAGCATATGTACAAATACCAAAAATGTCTTTAGTTTTAGTAGGTCGTAATGAATTTACAATGTCGCGTACGTGTGCACCGCTCACTGGGGTAAATTGAAACTCAATGTCTGACGGGCATGATACACTATTATCAATTTCTTCTCTATCATTACTAATTGTCATATCATTTATGATATTGTGGGCAATACTAATAAAGTATTCGTTGAACTCATTTGGCGAGATACTACAAGTAGTATTTGAACAAATAGTTTTCCTGTTTGTATTTGAGTTGACTACTTCCCACAATGCTTTATTTTGATTATTAGAGCTTACAATAAAATTATCGGTTGCACGAATTTTTGCTTGTTTTAATGCGTATCTATATTTATTTCTGTAGTTATTCCTCATAGCGAGAGATGTATGAGTTTGATATTTTGCGCAATAGTAATTTAGGAACGTGAGGATTTCTCGCATTCGTTTTAGTTCTGGAGTAAACCATTTAATTCCTCCATCACGTATTCTAGTGTTCATTTTTATTTCAGGATAAGCATTTTTATATGCATCGAGAAATATTTCAAAAAAACTATTATATGTGATATCTACATCTGCAGGGTTATTGTCAATAAAGTCCCAGGAAATTTCTTGCAGAATACTGTATAAAATGCAAGAACCCCTTACGGTAATAGGGCGGCAGAATTTAGCCGACTGATGATTGTGATGAACATTGGTAGTTACAGGTAGTTTAAGTATTTGACCCTCATGATCAGATATGTTATTGGTGACTGTAGTCGCTGTATAATCCTGCACAGTGAAATTAATAGAAATATTATCTAGACAGTTTTTTTGTCTGGTGGGGGTGAATATGGTTTGCACAAAACCGTATGATAACATGCAGTCACATAGTTTGGCAGTGTTAGTTTCAGTTGTACAGAATTTAACATTCCAATCCCCTGAAATTATAGTTTTCTTATTACCTAACCTACTTAACAAATTTTCTAATGTCTCTAAGAATGTAACAAAGTTTCCATTTGGTGGTCTGTATACAACAACAACACACACATTATACCTTAAAATCTGCACAGCAGTCAGTTCGAAGTGATTTTCTACTGAAAGGGAATTTATGTCACTTAACATTTTACAATCGTTTATATTTTTTGTTAATATTAGGACACCACCATGTTTGGAAGTAGACCTGCTGTAAGATGATGCTACCGTCCATTGTCCGCACTTAATCGATTCGATTTCGTTATTTTTGAGCCAGTGTTCACTAATACAAACAACATCTAGTTCTTGGGCGTCTAAATACATCTCTAACTCCAGTAGCTTATTTTTCAAACACTGGATATTTATATGAAATACACGAAGTTCAGGAGTGCGTAACGTAGTTCCTTTACTAGACCTATTCTTTTGGTCTGTTATATCTATCGAATCTAAAAATATAGCGGCCTACCTTAACGTGTTCTGGCCAATTATCTGGTTCCAATAGCACCTTGAAGCACGAATTTTTACCTCTTGTTTCTAGCTTAACGCATTCTGCATTATCGTCATTTGTTATTCTTTTGACATGTTCTAGCATATCAACGTCAGTTACCGCGGGTGAGATACGACCTACGAATGCCCATGCTTTTTTGGGAGCAGCAACTATCTTAAAATTTTGAGTAGTATTGGTTCCTGTGATATGCTTTGATACGCGTTTGATAGTATCTGTGTTAATTTCTGTGCTACTTACAGTAGTTAATCCTGGTTTATTTAGTTTCTGTGTTTTAATTCCTTTTTTGTTAGCTACCGCGTTAGCGTACATTGTTGGATAATTTGTGCTTAAATTGCTATTTACATTTATTGTATTATGTATTTGTTTGGGATCAGTATCACGGTTATTGGCTGCAATTGCTTTTATTATAGATTGTTGATTATTATGTGACTGACCTTTATTTTCAGCGTATATCGTATCGCTTGAGGAATTTGTTATTGCATTTCTTGATATTACTCTTGCACTTGTGCTATCGTCTACGTCAGTTATGTGATTAATTTGCAGTTTCAATGATGCGTTAAAATCTTCAAGTAAACTTATTTTGGATTTTAGTTCTGATATCAATTCATCTTTGGTAATTAGCAGGTCATTCTTTGATTGGATTACCTCCTCTTTCGTGTATAATAGCTTAATAAGAACCGAATTCAGAAAACTATTATTTAATTCATTAGAATTACCACCGCTTTCGTATGTTAGTTTTTTATCACAGTTCGTCAACTTTTATAAGATTTCTTTTATTAGCACAACTCGTATGGAAATAAATTTCACAGTTTATACATTTTACACGTTTATTTACCGCTGATTTTAAACAAACATTACACTTGACAGACAACGCGTCTTCTTCACTCGCCATTAGTCAGAAGGTGTAATATTATCAATTATTTTTTCTTGAAATAGTTTATTTATTAATTTTTTTAACAATCCCCATTTGGGGCTCACGGTGTATGTCATGTATGTAAGTTACAAAAATTAGCAAAAATTAAAATTATATTATTTTTCATGCCATTCCATTGAGCAATCAATATGGAGTCCAACATCGCATTTGACGCACTGTTTTCTAACATTTTTTTTGCACACTGCTCATTTTCTCTGCTTCCCTCTAATGTTCTTTCTAAATAATGTCCAATAGAATCCTTTCTTATGCCATCCGGAACCCTTTTCTGTGCACTTACACTATATGATGGTATACCAGATTTTTTGGGGTCAGAGAGCGAATGCAAATTTAGATATGCTCTTGCAACCATTCGACGAAAATTCAATAGAGGTATATTGCCATTAGCTATACAGTAAAGAGCATGAGCATTTACAAGAGTCATGTCGATAGCATTTGTAAAAATAGGAAAATACCACTTTTTGGCTCGCATTTTTATGCGATATTTTTGAATTAGCCAATCTAGTTTATCGACACCCCCCATATGTTTATTATAATGGTGTACAGCATCAGGTTGGGGAATTGAAAGTTGCTTTTTCTCAGCTTTGGACCATCTAGATACTCGGCTCAATGGTACGACTTCTTGATGATTTGATAATATTTTTACCGTATTATTATCTTTCCAGACCAGTCCAAAAACTTTATTTCTTTTATCAAAACTATAATCAAATGCTCCACGGCCCTCTTTCTTCATATCATTATCATTTTTTATGGGACACTTATTCATTCTGTTCGACCTCACAGTTCCTGTTGCTCGTATGTTCATATCTTTCAATTTTTTGATCAAATCGAAACTGGTAAAGAAGTTATCAAAATAGAAAGAATGTTGTTCTGGGTGTTCTACAACTTCAATATTACCCAGTATTAACGACATTCCTAATCCATCGGTTTCACTTTCATTCTTTGACTTTCTTCCTTCATATATTTCTGCATTATAGCAATATCCACTCTCAGCGCAACACATAGCCCATTTCTTGAAGCCGAAGCGAATGGGCTTACCTCTAATGAATTGTTTGAGGTAATGGTGGCCATAATAACGTATCATTTGTTCATGATACTGATATTTTCGGAGAAAATGCCGAACTGTCGAAAATTCTTATTCTGGATATTCAGTATTGGGCGTATCTTGAATAGTCTGTCTTTTTCTCCATCTATTGACGGTATATTTGTGTTGTCAGTAAAATGAAGATTGCGTTTTATCTCTATGTAACGGTTGTTCGGCATACATATCCGTATTATTTCAATATTTATGTCTTCATCTTCTGACCAGTACATTTGCTCTTGAGGTAGAGAATGATATCCAGTCAAAAGTAATATGCCTAAAAATTTTTTCAAACAATCAGCAGTAAATCTAAATGGGTATCGATTATTTTGGACAGAGTAATTTGCAGTTTGTCTTACAATCAGTTCAACTACATCATCAGAAAATAGCTCCTCAAATATTTGAACTGGTGTTTTACCCTTTAGATTGTTTATCATATTTTGCTTCCGCTGTGCACACTCATCTTTGCCATTAGGGAAAACCGTAAAAGAAGCCCTTTCCCTTTCCCACCTTGATATATATTTTTCCTTTTTCAATTTCTTCCGTGGATTGACTTCATCCTTTGAAGTACTAGGTATGCCATGAACCTCTATCGCCCCTGGAACATCTTTAGGGAATGTATCTTCCAGTACGTCTTCCTCTAAATCTTCTAAATATGAAATAGCATCCACTGTTTCAGGTGGTAATTCCACAATGTCGATGGGACCATCTGCATATTCGTTATCAGAAGGGTCAAAACCATTTTCCCAATATTCTTCCAATTCCTTCATTGTTAGACATTTTTTTCCGCTCATATTGACACTGGAAACAAAATTAGAAAATTTGTATCGATATTTTTTACTATAATTTTTTGAGTGAGGTAAAAAAAATAAAACTGGCAATGCGGTTCGAAATTTCTTGTTCATACACCCTATAAATCAACGAGTTTCAATGGATACGTTAGAAACACAAACAATTAGAAGATTTTTTTACATTGTAGTCTTCTAAGTAATCCACAGAGGTTTTACTAATGAATATTACATTTAGAAGACACCAGTTAATAAGATTTATATGGAAAGTGCTTTGAATTTGATAGAATAGTACTAATTATTCGAGTTTATGTATGACACGAAAAAATAATGTTACTTACCACTAATAGATCACTTAAATAGCACAATATACCTTGTAAATTTACTTTTTCGAGAACTTTTCGTAAACACGTGTTATAACAAAGTACTAAGAAGGCGTCTAACCTTAAAACAACTGCATACTGCTAAATGCCATGTTGCCAGGTTGAAAAATTTAGTTGATCCCCAATTGGGGACGACGGCAGGAAATGGGTTAAGTTGAATTTAGTTTCTTGTCAAATCGCAATTACTTTTGTATAGATATTAATACAATCTTATTAACAACGAAACCTGTAGTTATTTTCTGTAATTGATGTGTTGTAAGGTGAGGAATTAGTACACTCTTGTTTTGGGTCAAATAAGGAACGTTTAGTGGTTCAGGTATTAGTTTAGACCCTGGCGCCCTATTTATTTATATTTTGCTGTTTAGTAAGTACTATACAATCGAACCTACTACTCCAATATTTTGTTTTTACGACTGAGCAGCTGCACCACATTTTGGTTGTCTTTCCAAGCCTGTCACGTAAATACGTGAATAACAACTTAGTTAGTACATATAGAGTAACAAATTATTTAGCGTAACAACTTATTGAAACTTATGGAAACCTATCCACACCAGGAGGTACTTCTACTACAACTCCAATCACCACAAAAACGTAATGTTAGGCATGGCAAAATGCTTGTACAGTTGAGCGAAAACAATATGCTCAATACAAGAGGACTTGAACAAAGGAAAGGAAAATATCGGTAAAACATTAAAAGAAAATAGCTACCCCGATCTAATACCTAACCTAAAGAGGGAAACGGTAACTGGAAAAGAATAACCTAAATATACAGCGATAATACCATATATACAAGGTACTTCAGAAAAAATACGAAATATAGGCAGCAAATACAACATACGCACTGCCTTCAAACCGACCACAACGCTTAGGGGAATACTAACCAAAACCAAACCGCACAAGGAAGATCAGAATTCCAAGAATTGTGTACAACCTACCATGCAAATTCGGCAGAGCATACATAGAAGAGAGCCGTAGAGCACTCAAAGAGAGAACACAGGAACATAAGAACAACGTCCGGAAGGGCGAAACAGAAAAATCAAGGATCGCAGAACATGTCTGGAACGAAGGACGAGAATGAAACTCGCCGTAAACTCAAAGAAGCCACATACATCGCACTAGAAAATCCAATAAGCCAAGCTAGTGTGGAAATGAAACCCATATGAATTCCAATAATTCGCGAAGAACCTAAGCGCAATAAACCTGCGTAATAAGTTACGGCGCAACATGCACAATAAACTACTGCAAAAACCAAGAAGAATTTTAATATGTATGTGTATATATATATATATATATATATATATATATATATATATATATATATATATATGTATATATGATTACTCAGTGGCTCAGTGGTAAAGGTGTCAGACTTGTAGGTGAAAGGTACCAAATTCGAGTCTGAGAGTGGTCAAGTGCTTGAATGTACGAGGTACATCTCTGTAGTGTTCTTCTCCGGGCTCACAAGGTAGTTCTAAAACACAGTCTTCTGGTTCGATTATCTCACTTTCGTCAGAATTGTCTGATCTAGCCACAATATCTGACATAGTATCTATTTCATGTTGTGGTTTGCGTTGCGATAAATGCCTACTCATTATGAACAGCGTGGCACTCACCGGAAATCTGGAAGCTACCCGAGGCGTCAGACAAGTGAATCGCCACAGAAGCGAGGGAGCGTCGTAGACAACTCTATACCCGGTACCCTATAACTTAACCTTCAAAATACATTTATACTTTGTCAACAGTTTACGCTTTCAAGGACTTTGTAACAGGGCTAGCCAGTGGCGGACATTTTTGGTGCACGTTATATACTTTTAAAACATTTACTCCGATTCTAATAGTATTTAAAAACTGGATCGGTTAAACAAAAAAATGATTTACAGACAATAATTAATTATTTCAATTTTTTTAGCTAAAAAATGATCATGATATTACGTTTTATTGTAGTGGTGGATGTTTTATACCGGCTGTTAGCTGTTTAAGGATTAAGCTTATCATGTATCAGTTCGTGACATTCCGTACTTATAAGTTGTTTGGGAAGTGAAACATAGTAATTGTACGTTTCTTTAAAGTATACCTTGCGAAGGTTACGCCACTGATGTGTCCAACACATCATATTGAATATAAATATTCGTTTGCTTAACTCTTGACCTCGCGTAATATTTTTCAACACAATACACAGACACAGACACAGACACAGACACACACACACACACACACACGCACGCACGCACGCACGCACGCAAGCGCGCGCGCACCCACACGCACACGCACACGCACACGCACACGCACACGCACACGCACACGCACACGCACACGCACACGCACACGCACACGCACACGCACACGCACACGCACACGCACACGCACACGCACACGCACACGCACACGCACACGCACACGGACACGCACACGCACACGCACACGTAAGTGCACGCGCACCCACACGCACACGCACACGCACACGCACACGCACACGCACACGCACACGCACACGCACACGCACACGCACACACACGTTTTTTCATGAAAATTCATTGTTTTATTTTAAGTTGTTGCCAAGAATTGTGCTAAAACATTTTATTTTGGCCTCGTGAGCAGTTTCTAGTGCATGCTTACTTGAAATGCAGCAACGTATTTTAATCAAACGCTGTATAAAACATATAAATTTTAATGAAGGTAAGCACTCTTATTCGAACCAACGCAAAAAAGGCACTTAAATATAGTCCTACGTTACATACTAAGCAGCTTTAGATAGTACCACAAATTTGTACACATCTGTGCTAGTACAATGACGGTCCTGTCGAGTACTGCATAGTGCACATCTTCTTAATGTGCTATGCATAGGCAAATGTAAACACAATAACATTTAGAGAAACTCATAAAAGTTTTTTAATTTTTAGTGTGTATTATATGTAGGTTATAAAGGATGTATGCACCTACTTTTATAATATTATGGCGTGTGATATATTACAAAACACTTAACATGTACAACAGCATCACAGTTTGTACACCTGGTGGTGGTTTTAGTGTGATAGATGGTCCAAGCGGTCATATGTAAGTTCCATCATACGATGGACCTATTCTGTTTGGTACAATTTTTTTTTTATTTCTGAATGCCAACTGGTTCATTTTATTCCCCTTTTGCTTATGAGTATGCCACTCATTTGTTAAGGCCATGTCGATACTGTGGAAGGTCAAAGGAAAATACCATTTTTCCTCTTATTTGCACTCTATATTGAGTAATATTTTGATCCAACCTCTCAACTCCTCCCATATTTTTATTATACAGCTTGACAACTTGAGGTTGATTTACGTATATAAACTTTTTGACCCTTTAGGAGTATCGTTTTATTGAATTTACTGGTTCAAACGCCCCTTTTGTACATACAAATGTGACAATATTATCATCATTCCACTTTACGAAAATGTTTTATCTTGTAATTTTGCGTAGTCAAACATGCCGCGTCTTTTTTTTTTGCTATGTGTATCTTGTAAAATGAACACAGATGAGAAAAGATTATCAAAGAAGAAGTGAAATTTTGAAATCTGCCTACTTACACCTTAGCCGATCAGCATAACTAATCACAGCCGACGCCCCAACTCCTAATAGTTTACATGTTTAATTTACATAAGTTGCCGCTCCTTAGTATAGTACGAATCAATTTATGTATCCAAGACCAAAAGTTTGGACCCATAACGGATTTGTTTTGCATTAATATATTACTTATAGCCATGGTGTCCGTTATAAGGAAATATGGCTTCATCAATGCTGTGGTGCTCTCGAAGAGATCCATTTTATAGAAACTTAGTGTTTAGATTATTGAAGGGTGGTCTAACTTTGGATTTTCAAGAGTCACATTGTCTGAAATATGAATGTGGGTATGATGCTATCTCAAAAAGTCAATATAGCACGTCACACTTTTTTATAAGATCGTTCCACAAGAAGCGCGTACGATATGTATTCTTCTGCAACAAGCTGTTTACTAATGATATTTGACAAGATTCTTCCTCAGATGGCCATAGTGGCAACAAGTTTTGACAAGTTTGGAGCGTACTGTATATAGGTCATTAGGCATAAATGGCTTAAGATAGACGAAGTAGTAATTGTTACAACACAGCAATATTCTCTTGTCATGTCTTTCATTTCGAATCTCGGTTCTGTCAAATCATTCTCGTACTAAGCTGTTTAATTACTTCTATTATAACAAATAAAAATATACTGATTTCAATTTCAACATTAAAACGGTAAGTTTACACCACGGTCTAAGCTCAGAAAGGTACATTGCTTACAAAAATTACTGTAGAGAACTCATTTTATCAGGTTGTGAGGGAGGTAAAAATATGTCCACAGCTACAGTCAGTTACGCATTTGTTATGCGTTACTACTTTTCTAGGTTAAATAATTAACATACAACAAAAATTGAGAAAGTTGTACATTAATACTACAGGTAATCTGAATAAAACTAAACAGCTGCATTTATTTGTATATTTAATAAAAGAAAATATCTGATTAATTTCAGCATAAAACCAACTAAAACAATACTTCTTATAAAGCTTTATGATATTAACTAATTCCTAATTCAACACAAACTATACAAACATGTAACCTACCTTTACATAGAATTCAAAATGAAAGATGATCAACACTGTATACCTTTAATAATAACGTCTACTTGACCTATGTCAACAAACAGTTGTGTACTAAAATATTTTTATCTTAGAAAACGTTAACCGAAGTCAGCTGTTTCTTTTCTTTATAACCGTATCAAACAACACTATACTGACTTGTTATCTACTTAAAACGTACTTTGCATTAAAAGGATACGTTCTTATATTTTATTACACTAAAAATAAATATAATGTGTTAACTTTATTTTGGAACGAACTGCAGTTTGAGAACTTCATTTCCTATCAATATGTTAAACATGCAGTACGATAAGGTTATTTCCGATTGTCTTCAGTAACGTACAAATAAACGAAATGTAGACCAAACTACTAAAGTAGATGTTGGGACTACAAAAGCAGGCTTGGGCACGAAAGCAGCATACCCACAGCATGCGTTATCGATACAAAACAAAGGCCATTTTATGTATTTAACATGATGATGACATCGCTACGCTTTCCTACGCCATCAATTACGATACGAAATTCATTACCACATGGGGAATTTCTTAATTCATGGGGATTTTCTTAATTCCAGGGACGTTTATTGATGCCTATTAAATATGATATGTACAAAAATCTAACCAAAAGCTGTTACATACCTTATACAAGGGAATAACACTAAAACATTATAACGTACTGGATAGAAAGGCAGAACGAACGGAAATGAACTAAGTCGCGTTGCGCAAAGAACAAAAAATTGCCATTATAGACGATAACAAAGTAAGGTGCTACTTCGCAATTAAAAACATTTCACCATGTGAGAATTCATTAGCTTATTTTATTTGCACGAAAGTACCTAGTTACGCCATCTGTCGTCAACTGGCGGGATCCTGAAATAGTGTAACCATTTAAAGATAGTTTATTATTGTAGTTTAGGGACCCCTCGGTAGAGGACAGGCCGGTAAAACAATTTTAAACAAAATAAATCGATTTATTATTAATAGGTAACAAAGGTGTCAATATTAACAATTTTCTCGTTTTAAAAAGCGATAACGTCCTCCTGCCCTTTAGGCCGATCCCCTTTTGGACAACGCCGCGAAAATTTCTATGCTCTTCTAGAATTGCTAAAATCGAAGGTGTTTCGGATGTAGTTAGAAGAGTTGTTTTGCAATAAAACACATTTTGGTCTTTGCTGAACAATTTCTGTGCGAAATTTTGTTGCTCGAAATTACTTGCGGCTGTAAAATAATTTTCCGTTGGAATAGTGGGTGTTATCTTTTAAATCCTCTTACCTGCTAGTAACACCTGATATCTTCTGTTAGCGGTCGAAGACACACAACTAATAACCAAATTAGCACCAGTTTATTGTGCCCGCACGAGACCTTAGGGGTAAACGATCTCACCTGATGTAATGTTTACATACCTTTTTCATTTAGCACGAACGACAAGTTCCCTGATCGAGTTATCTGTTCGATACTGTTGTGCTCGGGTTTGCGCAGACCTGGTGATAGACCGAGACCTTTATGTCCATTCTGTAGAAGGTTTACCTATAATTTCATGCTGACTGAAGTCATCTATTTTAATCTTACTGCTGCTTCAACACTGGTAACAATCTTTACCGGATAAAAGTCAGAACGATTATTATTTCTCGCATGGACTTGAGTAGTTACTACCTTCTCCCTGTACGTACAGCTGTTCTACAGTGGTTTTAAGAACGAGCTACCCTGGAATATGAAAGCATTGAATCACTTACTATCGTACCATTCCGCCTACCTTTAATGCATTGTACACACTGCTCAAATTACCTAGTGCTACCTAATTAACCTTTTAATCTGTACATTAAGTGACCTCTATCGTATGTTCTGTTGGATGTTAAAATTCCTGCTATTATTTCGATAATTTGTGAAGTGAAATATAATCATAATCGTAATCGTAATCGTAATCGTAATCGTAATCGTAATCGTAATCGTAATCGTAATCGTAATCGTAATCGTAATCGTAATCGTAATCGTAACCGTAACCGTAACCGTAACCCTAACCGTAACCGTAACCGTAACCGTAACCGTAACCGTAACCGTAACCGTAACCGTAACCGTAACCGTAATCGTAACCGTAATCGTAGTCGTAATCGTAATCGCAATCGTAATCGTAATCGTTATCGTAATCGTAATCGTAATCGTAATCGTAATTGTAATCGTAATCGTAATCGTAATCGTAGTAATCGTAATCGTAATCGTAATCGTAATCGTAATCGTAATCGTAATCGTAATCGTAATCGTAATCGTAATCGTAATCGTTATCGTAATCGTAATCGTAATCGTAATCGTTATCGTAATCGTAATCGTAATCGTAATTGTAATCGTAATCGTAATCGTAATCGTAATCGTAGTAATCGTAATCGTAATCGTAATCGTAATCGTAATCGTAATCGTAATCGTAATTCGTAATCGTAATCGTAATCGTAATCGTAATCGTAATCGTAGTAATCGTAATCGTAATCGTAATCGTAATCGTAATCGTAATCGTAATCGTAATCGTAATCGTAATCGTGATCGTTATCGTAATCGTAATCGTAATCGTAATCGTTATCGTAATCGTAATCGTAATCGTAATTGTAATCGTAATCGTAATCGTAATCGTAATCGTAGTAATCGTAATCGTAATCGTAATCGTAATCGTAATCGTAATCGTAATCGTAATCGTAATCGTAATCGTAATCGTAATCGTAAATGTAATCGTAATCGTAATCGTTATCGTAATCGTAATCGTAATCGTAATCGTAATCGTAATCGTAATCGTAATCGGTCGTAGTCGTAGTCGTAGTCGTAGTCGTAGTCGTAGTCGTAGTCGTAGTCGTAGTCGTAGTCGTAGTCGTAGTCGTAATCGTATTCGTAATCGTAATCGTAATCAAAATCACAATCACAATCACAATCACAATCACAATAACAATCACAATCACAATCACAATCACAATCACAATCATAATCATAATCATAATCATAATCATAATCATAATCGTTCGCACTGAAATGGGTAACTTATTATAAGATTTTGGAGCATAGTAGTGAACTGAGCAACGACTTTTAGCGATTCGTGTATTAATGTCATTCCCTACTCTGGTATTATACGCGTGTTGATCTGAGTAGGTAACTAATTTATCTAAATTCTGTTTGCAAGTATATTAGGCAACTAAATATATATATATATATATATATATATATATATATATATATATATATATATATATATATATATATATATATATGTATGGCACCGTCAAAGTTTTCCATTTCAAAAATGATTTCTGACATCATCACGATAATGTAGGTTAAGAACAAATCGTACTGCACGACGTTCAGCAGCGAAAACTCTTTGTACATGAGTCGTATGCCCCTAGGCTAGTATACAGTAAGAAATGGCATTGTGAAAAAGAGCATAATACACATTTTTAATAGTTTTAAGATCAACGAGCCTTTGCAAAAGTCTAAAAAGGTATATGCATTTAGATAATTTAGAGATTAGGTAGTCAACATGTCTGTCCCAAGTTAAGGTGGAATCTATATACACACCTAAAAACTTTACAGTGTTTACAGTATTATTTTGACATTTCAATGTGAAGATAATGTCTTGAGATTTATTGATGTTTAGTTTTAGATAGTTAACCTGAAACCACTGTTCCGCTCTTGACTGTAAAATAGAAATACACATCTAAATTTGCGTCCATCTTATGCATATGCGTAGAAACAGTTTTCATTATTACGTTGCCCAAGGGCACTGTTTTATACCAGTACTAATAATGCTATTTGTTAACTGTGAATTTGGTTAGCTATTGTGGATGTTTAAAATTTTTGTAACATGTATTGAATGACGGCTGTCTTAACTTATTACTCTATCTGCACAATTTTGTTTTCTTCAGATTCGCTTTTACTCTATTTATCTTGATTGGTGTTCGAAGAACGTTCCATTGCCAGTCATTTTCTTTTGCTTTTACTTATTTCTAATAGCTGGTACAAATTAATGTACGTACAAAAATTAAGAAAAGAGGCAAACCGAACGGTCTCTCCAAACACCATGTTTTTTGGTAATTTAATTTTGGATCAAACTCACATGTTTATTTATAATATGATTATTTTTGGCAGAAAGTATATTAAATAATTTTGATTACTATTACGCCTTTGTAGCGGCTGTTCACTTGTGTTTTCTTTTAGCTTCACCGAAAATGAAAAATCTTTCGTTTTAGGTAAGGGAAACTTTTACATTTATTTAGGTTTTAGAAAAAAGAAGGATTTGTGTCCTTTGGGTTGATTTGAAAGAACCCGTTTTGCTTGCGAGCGTTAAACAAATTTGGGAGTTAAAATTCTAGTAAGAATTTTGTTTTACTTTATTACTTGCGTGGAACTAAAGATCTAATTTCAGTGATTACAACTGCACTTAGTATTAGTATATAAATTACAGTTTTGCGTTACTATATATTGCTTATTATTTCTCCCCCCTTTGTGCTTTCTCTTCTTCTCTTTCCCTACTCGCCTCCTTCACCATCGCTATCTAGGAGTCGGGATAGTTGTGTCTTAATTTTAGCGGAGCGGCTTCTGGCGCCTACCTTTACCATCTGTCTTTTTTCAACCCCGCCCGAACCGATCTGGGATAGACGGTTTTCTTAAACATCTTAGGTGAATAGAGAACCCCTTTTCCTTTTTCCTCCGCTTCCCACCCAAACACGTGACAATAATATATACACGGGCATTCGTAATTATGTACACTAAAGAGAAAATATCAATACCAAAACCTAGCTTTTGAAAGGAAAAAATGCCTTAAAAATACCAACGTAATGTAAAGATATTTACCAATAATAACAAATTAAAAACAAATTAAGGTAACGATAGCCAAGAATTGGCACGTTACAATATTAATACTTAATAAAAGTGTACATGCATTAACGGTTATGGGATTATCTGCCCTTTCTGCAGATTATTTAAAACACATCGTAAATTTAAAAGTTTTTTCTTTAGCTACTTATACTAATTAAAGTATTAGATGTCGATAATGCTCAAAGAAAATTTTAAAAGCTAAAGTTAATAAGTAAGAATTTTTTAGAATTATTTTAAAAGGAAACGTTAATAGCTATAATCAATGTTGTAAAAGATTAAAAAAGTTATACTTTAATAGTACTGCGAACAAAATATTTCAACTTTGTAAAGTTTCCAAGTAGTAAACAGCTTTAGTTTACAAAAGCTTTCTACATTACATTTCCTGAGGGTAAAGAGATACAGCGCATGCATTTGAATAATTTATTTAACATCCCAAATGCAGTACAAATAGTTGTGTTTATTTCTAATTTTTATTCACGCCCACGACTTGTACTGTAAAGGTAATAAGCAGGTGTACGTAATTTACATAGTTTAAGCAAATCAAAAGAAGGATAAAGTTTTATAGTTGCTCTATGTGGAAATCATATATTCATATTCACGTAATACACACAAATGTAAAATTTTTAGCGTCAGGATTATGTATTATATTAAGAAAAACTTTTAAGAATTTTAATCCGCTTCGTTTCAATTTAAAATATGTATAAATAAAGTAAAATGAAATATACGGTACGCAATAAATATTAAAATGAAATTGTATGTTGATGGGAACTCAATTTAAAAATGCTAATTTTTTTGTGGAAAACATGGTTGCTGTAATTAAAACAGTTTTAATATTTTACAGTCATTAATTAAAGTTTACGTCAAATATTTTTCATACCTCGATAATTTATCAACAACTTGCCTTTGCTTGAATGTTATAAAAATTCTAATTAGCTTTTGGTTACTTTATACACATTTTCAGATGTTTACAGCGCTTGTATTCACTATTATTTCTCAAAGTACTTTTGAAGCAGTATTATTTTTATTATGGGATTTATCACGATAATTAGATTTATTCTGTTTGATCCAATCATGTGTTCTAGATGCGTTGAACCTGTTTTCGAAATAGTGAGCGCCCGCCGCTGGTAACCGTATATAAAGGATAACAGGTACTCTAACAGTAATATCGACTCATACTTTTCAGTTTTAGAATCTAATAATAAAGCTATAATTTCTACATAAAGATATTTTTTCAAAATTAATACTATAAATTGCTCCAATTTAAATATCTAAAATAATGCCAGGGTTTTAAAATAGTTCATATGTAGTGCGATATGCCAGAGGAAGGAACAAATCTGCATTAATTACGAAGTTTTATTTTTGGCCGAGTCTTTCTTGAACCTCAACACCGCGACCGTAAAGATCTCTTGTGCAACAGCCTAATTATCAAACCTGAGAAGGGAAGCCTTCGAAAAACTTCATTATCCCCTCAGGCTCAAGCTTCATGACCTGACTGGGTGTTAACACAACCTCGCCAAAATCTTGAAACCTTCATCCGGCAACTCCTTCGCACCAACAAAGACATGTTCTCCCATTTCATTCTCCTCAAGACAGAGCTGACAGGTATTCTCCTCAGCCATCCCAATCTTATTAAGATGGTCTTCAAGGGGAAATGACCCGTAAATAAGCCTACTAGTGGCCTTAAATCAGTCCTGATGGCTGTGGATGAGGTCCACAAGTCACTTCATTCTTCCTAAAGACGTTTTTTTGTAAGCCTGCTGGCTAAACCTTTCGGAACCGCACAGTAGGGCTCCGGACCTTCAAGGGGATGCTAGATGCCGACCTTGGAAAGACGATCGGCCGCTTCTTTGTAATCTACCCCCTCATTTCCTGGCACCTACTTAAGATAACTCTGTTAAGTCGTGCCAGTTCGTTGAGTGCCACTATATGATTCTCTAGGATATATATATATATATATATATATATATATATATATATATATATATATATATATATATATATATATATATAGGGCTTTTATCCATTGTCCTGAACGGCCGCGGCGCACCTTATTATAGCAACGCTCGCAGCTTGAAAATGAAAGGAGTGCTTCCCAGAGCCATTGAAAGGACAAAAGTCGGTCCCTTTATGGGTACCCCAGTCCTCCCTTGTATTCTAGAGCCCTCGGGTTTCTTTCTCAAACATATGACCGTTTCTCCAGAATTCTTTGTCCCCGATTAGCACTTTAAAGGACTTATTATAGCGATGTTAGGGTATAATTGAATCTGTGACGCTATACACATATTCTGGTATTCGAAACTTGTATAATTTCGAGGTATTTTACCCTGGACTATACTCCATCCACCTCCGTCCGGAGGAAGCGCACCACCCCAATGGCCGCCTCCTTCCTTACCTTAAGGTGAAGAGGTGGAAGGCTAAGCAAGAGCTTCATTGCAGCCTTCAGAGGATTTATAGGACTTGTCTTAATTCAACGCCCATCTCAGCCTGTCTGAAGTATAACTCTAATTACTACGTCGTTAAAGATTTTTATGTACTATGCGCACTTCAGGAGACTCTGTGCCGGGTGGGCAAATAAACCAGGTAAGCGGCTGTATCTCAGGACCTGTCAATCTGACAACAATGGGAAAAAATATTATTAGGAATGTGACTATTTCATCTCTAGGGAGCGCAATAGAAAACTAAATAATAAAATTCTAAATTTCTCCTATACCTTTGCTTGCATCGTTGCAATGTCTAGACAATCATGTTTAATTTTGGTTCAAGGTTCATTGACGTACTGACCATAATAAGAGTGGGCGAAGCCATTGAAGGTGTAATCATTAAAATTGCTGTAAATTCTAAACCATTTATTCAATTTTAGTAAGATAAAGCTTGTTTGGAAGACAAATGTAGGTATTTTATTTTGTCTTTCGCATTGTTAAGCAACAGTTCCTAATAAAAGTTCCATAGGGCATAATTTATATCAGTTTTTCCATTTTACTCTGAAATTTAAATCGTACGTTATACTGTTTTGAATCGTGAAAGTAGATTAAATTTGAAAGAAAAACTAAAAACCGTAAGTGGATATCTTTGCTCGTTTGAAAGGTATAGCGAAATGAACATTTTGTTAACACCTTAATTGACGAAATTTGGTTTTGCTGAGCCGAATTGGATAAATGTTGGTCTCATATTAAAGAGATAATTGTTGTTAATCGAATTAAGGACCAACAAGGCTTTTCAATATCTACCACCGTAGCTAGGGGGCGTTAGGAATACAAAAATAAGGTTTTCACGCTTGTAGGTATTTATTGCATCAAAATCAAAAAGTAAATTAAATTTTACATAAAAATGATACAATATTTATTTTAATATTGTTGTTATTGTTAGAGTTACAGGAAAATTTTAGCGTGGATCGCCCAAAATATTTAGTATTTAATGCCTCGGTAAATGTTCAAACTGCCTTCCGTCACATTCAAAACAGTCTTCCAATCTTGTTCGGGTGGATAAAACTGCTGCTTCAATTTCGCAGCTGGTGGTTGACGAATTGCATCCCGGCATCTGTTTTCCACGTCAAATCGGATAAGCAAATACGCTTCCCCTCCCTATCCAGCGTTATTTAAAATATTCGTTAATATGGTGTCACACGTTAAGGGAAAAATGTGTTGGACACCCGTCCAATACTGGATACATGATTCACCTAATGTCCAATGTCATATCTTCTAACAAGGCTGGCAACTCGTTTGCTAAAAACTCTAAGAAAAGTTTACCAGCTATCGCACAATCGAGAAAATAAGTACTCTTGGTCCCTCACTTTTCTGCAAATTTCTTCAGTGTTAGATTTCAATAACTCTTTGTACATGGCCCAGTTGGTGACCCGAGGATTTCTGTAAGTTTGCTCATTCCTCCTCTCCATCTGTAAGCAGATGATTGTGATCGGAGCATCACTCCTCATTAGAGAGTCTTTAATCAGTTACTGCTCCAAGCCAGGTGATGGGCATTGGCATCACGGCCATAAGTAGCTGCAAGCCGTCATCCCTGCAGCTGCATAACCTTTGGACTTCTGGTGAGGGCACTGTATCACCGTACCACTGTAAGTAAGCTGAGGCACACAATCTTTCTGCTTCTAGTCCCCAGCAGCGCCTTCACTACCACTGCCACTAGATCTCTGGTCACAAACTCTGTAATAGGAAACATTATTAGTCGCGGTTTTACAACAGCCGCCCTAATCCTTTCACTTCCCCGCTCAAAATAACATTTCCCACTGAATTGGAAAAAACCCTTATACGGGCACCACTTACCCAGTGTCCTTGTATGAAGGCCATGTCGATGTCTTCCTTGGTGAATATTTGAGATAGTGGGTCCGTGACCGCCTTCGCCCTGTGTAGATTCACCTGGATAAGCTTAATTGCAGCGGTCATAAGGATCTCTGTTATCCCCCATCCTTCCCTTACGATGGTATTGCAAGTAGGGGGCACGTTCCCTTTATTGACCCAACTGGAGCTTCTTCTTGGCACAGGAGAGGCTCTCGAGTTCTGTTCCCTGGCTTGTCCTCTACTTGAGGAGGCTACAGGAACCACAAGAACCATAGACCTGCGCGTCTCCACCATAGTGTTCGAGCTCCCGGTAGTGGCGTCTGAGGTACCAGTAGCAAGGATTCAGTGGACTGCCCACTTTTCTCTTTCTTATCTGTACGTGGAGGACCTACAGGCCTTGGTTTTCGGGCCAGCCCGGACCGCCTCTTCCGACTGACAAAGATAACATGTAGACAAGGCGAAGTGACCTGTCTAGAACCTCGGCGGAGATACTGCCGACAACGATAACCAACACCATAGTGGATGTGTTATTACGGACGTAAATTAAACTAAAATGGCAGGTAACAGATAATTAGAGTGCACCGGACTAGCTCGGTGGGAAAGAGGGCGTGAGTGTTTTTGAATTTAAAAATACTCAAGGTGGTTAGTCGTATTGTTGAAAGTCGCAGATAAGGGTGCGTCGTAATCAGAAGAAAGTCAAGTGATAGGGCGCCAGACTGTTATTAAGACGATATCGGTAAGAATACACCTGGGCATACGTAGATGAATCAGTCTTCAACAGTCAAAAGATCTCACTTACCTTACGTTGGCTACCTCCAGGTGCTTCGAAACTTTGGTCCTAGAACAAATCTTAAAATATTCACACGCTCAAATACTAAAATAGCGTGGGCGCAAATCAGCTGTTGGGTTTCAATGACTTTTTTAACTCTATATTTCGTTACGTTACCCCCAACGCTTGTGAACAAAATAATTCAAACACAATAATACAAAAAAAAAATATTGAACGTTAAATGTTACGCTTAAATCTTATTAGCTCAAATTTAAATACTACACAACTTCAAAGCTCTGTCATTAATTGAACTCCAAACTAAAATAATTAGTTATAAACTAGATAAACGTCATGTAAAATTCCTCTAAACGGTTACGTTAAACAATACAAAATATTTAACAAAACTAAAAAAAAAACGGTGTGATCCTGAATGCTGCGATTGCAGGAAATTACCAATGGTTACTTTTAAAATGAATCAATAAAAAAATAATTAAACCAAAATTTAACTCTCAATTAATTCTTTAGTTTGAATAATACAACCTAAATTATTGCTTTCGCTGGTCGAGAGGGGATCACAAATTGACACCACAAAATTCAATATTAATTGTTTGTCTATTATATCTAAATATATCTTAAGAAGCACACAAATACATACATTTATTTACTATGGTTTCGGTTTGATTTAAAATATTAAATGCTAGAGAACGGGAAAATAAAATGGTCAACCTTGTAAGCTTACCAAGTGGCCTTTGATTTTAAACTACGGAAATATAATTATCTAAATATGAATAACTTTAGAACAATATGTAACCAATTGGTCACTAAAAATCAATTTTACCATCCGTAAAGTTCATATACATTTAATTAAATAATAATAAAAAACAAAATACCAAAGATATCGCAAATAAAAGCAGTTTGTCAACATTTGAATTGAGATTAACATGAGGGCATCAAATTCCGCAAAATAACACCAAAACAAACGACTGCGTTTATTCGCTCGTCAACCAATAATTTCACCAAATTTGCAAACAAAGTTATGATAAAGCATTCACAGCATCGTACAATATTGCGTTACCTTCTCCACCGGACAGTGAATAAAGCAATGAGAACGGCTCCAGAATACCTGCTGATGTTCTCGATCGGCAAGGCAATACGGCAATTTCCCTGTTTTAAATTTCGATAGGGATACTCAAAAGTTGGCGTTGTATAGTTTAAGTGCACAAAACGAATAGCCTTTACACACGAGATATTTACAAACTTTAATGTTTCATTAAATCGATAGCTCTATTTACAAGTCTTTTATATTAAAACGAAAGAAAAAGAAATGTCTATTTACAAAATATTTACAGTAAGACTTTCGTCTGTTGTAGCTGATTTTCTTTTATACAAAACGTTGTGCCTTCACAATGGTTTCATTCGGTAATATAAATCCGCTTTAAACGTGACCACGAACCACCACTAAGATGCACTTAAATAAACACATAACTTAGTGAAATGTTGATAAATTGACCCTACGGTCCATAACCTCAAAATAAATAACCAGGTGGGATGAAGATCTACGCAAATATCCACCAAACAGGTACGTTTAGTTGCAAACTACTTCTCCAAAAGTTCGGTCCTCCAGGTATTCGAATAAAGGCACGCCCCCAAGCTCACAGATCACAACTCTTGCTTACGAAAGTCAGATCGAGAATCCCGGTGCCATTAAGCGCGCAAAAAAACACCTTCTTCCCCTCTCCGTATTATTGCATCATCTCTTCCAACATACTAAAACCGCTGACAGTGTTACATGCACGACTCAAGTGCAAATTGTCAGCCACAGATTTATTCCTTACACGATAATGATAATTACTTAACACTAGTGGACTGAGATACTCTATCCCGGCAGAAACACGGCGTCAATTACTAAACGCGATAAGTACAGCCCCCCTGTTTAAACAAGCAAACCAAGGAATGATCTCATCATACACTTTAAATACGAACTTTTCTTATCTACAACTACATTTTATTTTAACGAAACCTTTTATAAAAATTTACAGGAAAACTAATTAGATTCAACTTTAAAATTTCCTATTTCCAATTAATTAATCCACCAAAATCTATAACTGCCAATTTCAGAAATCAAATCTTAATTGCAATACGAAAATTTTAATTCGAAAACCATTACAACTTAGAAAATCAAATAATCTATTGTTACTTCCAATTACACCTTGATGAACACAACAAAAAAACAATAAGTGTCGTTATCGTAAATTGAGGTATTAGCAAAAAAAGAATACAAAGAAAAAAAATACGTACGTATATACAGGGCGTTCAAATACACATGACAGTCTTCACCACATTCCTATGGACGACCTCCCAATGGCTGATCTTGACGCCGGAAATCTGTTTGTCCAGCAAGGACAGAATTGTTTCTAACGAGACCTCCACGGAGTCTTTAAAGTGTGCCATGAAGACGTGTGGCATAGGAAAATCCATCGCCTTACGCACTTCACGGCACCGCCCTCCCACAGCACCGCGGAGGAAACGTTGTCTCTCAACCATTGTGCAATGTCCGCATCCATGCAGGTCAGCTGCAGTCATCCAGTCTTCACAAAATAACCGTGAAAGCGGAGTTTAACCGCTGTGGTATGTGTGAAGATAGCTTCCAGAATGTTGGTCTGGATTGGTTCCAATTTCTCCTCTGAACGTTCCTCCTTGGTGGGCTGTGGAAAAAATTCCTACTTTTATTCCACTTAGCGCGTCCCGAAACGATTTCCTTGTAGGCGACACAGCAATCCTCCTTCCGGTCTTCCTCTTCTGGTACTCGTAGTTGGCGTATTTTCTTCAGGGCATTACCTGATGCTTTATCAATAGGGAAGTCCGCTCTGCTTTTCTTCTTCCCATACTCTTGCTGCTGCTGGATATCCCCCTGGGTTAGTGGCTTTAAATCACTAGGCTTTACATCGAAGGCCTTAGCCTCCTCTATGGGGTGCCCAGCCACAAGTAACTTTTTCAGCCTATTTCGAGCAGCACCACAGAGCCTCACTCCCAGACGCACTTGGGAAGGTACAATTGAAACTGGATAGTGCACCAACCCCCAGAGTCCGCTTTGTAACAACCAAGCTCCTCCTTCGCGACGCAGTCCTCGTCGTAAGCTGTTCTACCTAATCTGACTTGGAGGATAGTTAAGGAAAAGGATAGGAAGTGGGAAAAGTAGGGCCTGAGCTGGACGTGGAGAGGGAATGCTCAAGCAAAGGGTGGGAACTCTTCCCATTTATCCGGGCTTGGGACCAGCAAGGTGTTTGGGTCAAACCCGCAGCACCAGCGCTCGAAGCTCAACGCAGCCACCCTGCACATGGCTGGGTTAATAAAGAAGTATTACTATGATTAAAAACTTCCGGAAGTTTGTACTTTAAATAATGCGCGCTTTACCGATTCGAAAAAATATTGCCCTCTCACGTTGGTAAACCTTTCCCCGGCGCTTCTCTAACACGTGAGCGCCATATGTGGTTATTATGTCATTGTGGTGGATATTTCGGGCATGAAATACGTTGCAGTACCACTTGTGTCAAAATACCAGTCAAATGACCCGAGATTTTGGCAAAGATAGGAAAAAATACTAGATACGCTCTAACTTCGTAAAGATGTGTGTTTTGCGGTAGTAATTACCTAAAAAAGTCCACCCCCGTATCAATGTCGTAGCGAAAAGTGGGGGGGGGGAGGGCCTCAAAAACAGATTTTTGAAATTAACTCATTTAGAGGTAAAATTTGTATACAATCAAATTTCGCACAAAAAAGGTGCTTGCAAAATTTATGTACGACCAACGACCGTCGATCCGGATTTTTCGAGTAAAATGAAAAACACGTGAGCGCGTCGCCCATTTTTCGCCCGTAGTTCGAAAAAGGTGAACTGCATCGAAACATACCTAATAAAAGTTGTAGGCAATTTAAGGGGGTCACTACTGAGGTCTTTTTTGTATTGAAAAATCGCGATTTTTAGGTACACTTTTCTTGGAAACTTCCTGGCCGATTTTGACGAGATTTTGCACAGTTGTTCTTGCCATTACAATAAACATTTATGACAGAGGAATTTAAAAATTTTCTATTTGTTCAAAAACTATCTATTGGAGAAGAAACTCTCATTTTTTTAAATCGTTTTGAATTTCTAAAAACACTCCGTCTATCTTATTAAAATTTCCTCTGTCATATTGATAGTTAATATTGCCACCTTCAAAAAAAAAATGGTGTCGATACCTGTTACCGGTGTCGCGAAGAGTGTACCGAAATGTGTGAAAAGGAAATTTACAGGAGCTAATAAACTACAAAGGACCTATGAACAACTACGTTTTCTTTTAACAAGTTTTGCGTTTTCCTTTATATAGTTTATAAAAGGCAATAAAATGAGAATTTTCAAAGCAAATAAAGCAGCTACAAAAGAAGGAAGGCAGAAAGCTAGTAGGGCTCGAAAAAATTTAGAAGTGACTTTTAAAGCTGAGGAGGGGGACTATCTTTCTTATGAAGTAAAACTGAATTGACAAAAAATATCTACAAACTGTAAATTACTAATTTTTATGACGTAATAAAGGACGTTTTCATTTTAGAAAACTTTTATAATGGTCCCTCAAAGAGATTGGACACATATTTTCTATGTAGAGAATTGTGTCTAGAATTCGAATTTTTCTCGATAGTGACCACCTTAATTATGAACATTCGCAGTCAGTATGAGTAGAAAGTATTATCTCAAATACAATTAAGCATTAATTGATTAACCTTTAATAGTCTAACAATGTGCTTACAATTTATAACTATTAAATTAAATATTGTAGTTGCAATTAAACTTTTATGGTGTAATGTCTTCCAGAGAAGACACTTTTTGCGTTCACGTTTAATTATTTCTAGTAGTTTCCTCGATTACTTTCAAAGCTTTAGGTGGTAGGTATGTATACTTCATGCCAGCCGGGGAGGTACCATCACCCTTACCATGGGCTCCTTAATATTTGGTCTCCGATTTTCTGAGCTCGGTAAGGGCTGCCGGTTACCTTTTCCATCATCCTCAATCTATTCTCATCCTTATTCTTCCTTCTCGCCCTCACTGTCTTCCTATCGGATTAAAAGTCCCAAATTAAAAAATAAGATGGCTGTGGTTTCTAGGGTAATAAAATCCAGCCCCATTCGGATGTCCGGGAGGGTAGGGCCCAAGCGACCACGGTCATCGAAAGTATCAACTTTCTGATTCACTACTGCAACATCCGCGGTATCAGGTCTAATATTAATGCTATTCACCAACATCTTGAACAATTACAACCTGATATTTTGTTTCTATCTGAAACACAAGTCTCCCCTGAAAGCTCCGAGTCACCCGACTTGCAATTTCCTCAATACCACCTTCACTCTAACTTTCGATATAAAAGCGGCGTATGTGCCTACATCAAGGACAGAATTGCTTGCAAGAGGGTTTCTTCCTTAGAAAATAAAAATTTTGACGTGATTTGCTTTAAACACTCTGGTCCTAATTTTGTGAAATTCTACTGTTGCGTTTATAGGTCTCCTAATGACAGTAACTTTCAAGACTTCTTCGATTACCTTAGTATGAAAGTTGATTATCTCCTATCTCAGTTTCCATCTTGCGAAATATCAATTGTAGGCGATTTCAATGTTCATAACTCTAATTGGCTTCAGTTTTCATCTACTACAAATCCTGCTGGTCATAGTGCAGAAACATTTGCTATTTCATGTGATCTCACACAAATGATTTCTGAACCCACAAGAATCCCTGATAACCCTAACCATACTCCACATCTTCTAGATCTGTTTCTTACATCAAACCTTCTTGTTTATAAAACTTTCGTTCTTTCGCCTTTAGGTCTTTCCGACCATTGTCTACTAGAAATAATTTCTACTGTACCTAATTCCACTGTTGTTCGCAAAACCGATAGAGCCTTGTGGAGTTTTAAGTCAGCTCGATGGAGTGATTTACGAGATTTTTTTGTAACCTTTCCATGGCGTGAATATTGTTTTAAGTCGTCCTCTTCTTCGAACATTGCTCTTTCAGTATCTGAAGTCATCCTCATGGGAATGGAGTTATACATTCCCAAAAAACAGTACCGTATAGGCCATTCACGTTCCCAACAACCCTGGTTCAATAAGGCTTGTGCTGATGCAATATCTTTAAAAAATAAATATTACATTAAATGTAAATCTAATAAATCGGTCGACAGTCAGGTAGAATACTTTGGTGCTAGAAATATTTACAAAAGTGAATTCACTAAAACTAAAAAGTTGTTCGAACAACGATAATGCAATGAACTAGCTACATCTGCTTTAGACAGTCGTAAATTTTGGTCTTTAGTTGAAGCCATTAGTAAAAACTTTGGAACATCTTCATTCCCCCCCCCTGACGTCTATTGACGGATCGGTAGTTGCTGATTCTGTAGACAAAGCCAATGTTTCTGTAGATTTGTTTGCATCAAACTCGTGTCTCAATGATTCTGGAAAAGTTGTGCTCCTAGTCAACTCTGCTTCATACGCTATGAAACCAATTCATTTTCGACACAAGCTCTTGGAATCGATCATCAGTAGGCTTGATCTCAATAAGGCGACTGCCTAGACAGTATCCCATCTATTGCCTTAAAGAAATGTTCCCCCGAACTAATACCAGTCCTATCTAAGCTCTATACGATCTCTATGTCTTCTGGGGAATTCCCTTCATCATGGAAGTTAGCAAATGTTCAACCTATTCCCAAAAAAAGCTGTAAGACTGATCCCTCAAACTACCGACCAATTGCCATCACTTCCATTTTGTCTAAAAACATGGAAAAAGCCATCAATCAGCAACTGCTCGCGTTCCTTGAAACTAACAAACTCCTTAGTGACCACCAATATGGGTTTAGGCAAAATCGTTCAACAGGCGATTTTCTTTCATATGTGACCCAAGTTTGGAACAATACAGTAGAGCAGTCCGGTGAAACAGTTGTAGTCGCTTTAGATATCTCAAAGGCATTTGACCAAGTTTGGCATAAGTGTTTACTTGCCAAACTCACCTCGTTTGGGTTAAATGATACCCTCATCAATTGGGTTCCTAGTTTCCTTGATAAAAGACGAACACGTATCGTAGTTAATGGCTTTTCTTAAAAAGAAGTTAGCATTAACGCGGGCGTACCACAGGGATCCGTCATAGCGCCCACCCTTTTTCTGCTGTACATAAATGACCTTATTTCTTCAACAACTAACTCCATCCATTGCTTTGCTGACGATAGCACTCTTCACTGTAGTTCATCTCAGTCTACTCATAGTGATAATCCACCTTCTATGTCAAATCAATAAATTAAAGCTGAAATGACAAATTCAATCAACAAAGACATTCGATGTATTCTCGAATGCGGCAGCAATAACCTACTAAAATTTAATGCCAACAAAACTCAGTTTTGCCTTATGTCCGCAAAAAAAGATCGTTCATTTTCTGTTGTAAGTATGAATGGATCAGTTCTTAAGTTTTCAGACTCTATTACTCTGTTGGGTATGACTGTATCTTCAAATCTCTAATGGGTTGACCATCTTCTGTCAGCTACCAAAACAGCTGCTCGTAAAATAGGCTTTTTGTACAGATCTAAGCAGTACTTTACCTCTCGACAACTTCTTCTGCTGTATAAGGCCCAAATTCGGCCTCATCTGGAATATAATTCTCACCTCTGGGTTATTGCTCCCCAATACGCTCTCGATATCGTTGATCGTATTCAAAAGAGAGCGATTAGGCTTATAAATGACCCGTCCTTAACTTCTCACATACAGTCACTTGAGCTTAGAAGGATGGTTTCAGTTCTATCTTTGTATTATCGTTATTACAACGGCTATTGTGCTGCTGAATTATATTCTTTGATACCATCTCGGGCTACCTTTGCGAGAAATGCTCGGTTCGCTCATTCACATCATCAGTATCCAGTACAAATCTCCACTTGTACCAAATGGGCGCAATCCACATTTTTCTACACGGTTTCTAAACTCTCGAATGATTTTCCTAGTTCCTGCTTTCCTCTCACTTATAAAATGAGATAATTTAAGGTAGCTGTTCATAGGCATCTATTGGCAATTCATTATCCCTCTATCCATCCTCCTAAGTGTTCCTGAGTGCTTTAGCACGATAGGCCAAATTAGCATGTTCAGGTCCACAATCATAAAAAAAAGAGAATTTCAAATATTGTGAGGCGTCAGAAGATCAAACATATAATTTGTGAATATTGTTAGTGAATTTTTTGATGATAATAAAGAAATACTTGTAAAGATCCTTTTGACATGATAATTTCGTATTACAACATGTATGAAAGAAATTCATGTAAAATATTGTGCTTACGGGGTTTCTGGTCGCTGATCGTGGAGTCGCTCTTAAATATTCTAATAAATTTAAGATGAGAGATAAAATATGGCGGACCAAATTTGTGTTCAAAATTACAAATAGATTAGATTTTAATGGGTTAAGTACAAGGAAAATTGTAATTATCACTGTATTTTATTTATAGAAATACGAAACGAAAGAATTTTACTTTGCTATAAATTGAAAATCACTGGCGTTTTCAACTGTCAATATCGCAAAACGACTTATTATAAATCGAACATCGATACATCAATTTTGTAGTAAATTTTATCCGCTTTATTTTTGGTCGTGTGTAATTTTGTCCTAAATTCAAGAATAAAGAAAATATATCGAAAAAAAGTAAAATCGTCACTTTTCTAAACTTTCTTTAAAAATCACCACATTTTAAGAGATTTTTTTTTTAGAAATCAACCCTTTTGATCAACCTGTACTGCTACATTCACCAACATGCAATCTGTTGAAAATAGGTGAAATCGGATTTTTAAAAAAATTTTACGCATGTATTTTTTCATTTATCGGATTTTTAAATAATTTTTATGCATTTATTTTTTCAATTATTTTGTATGAAATTGTATTTTTACAAAAATCTTCAAAGACTATCTCGAAAACAAATGATCACACAGAGAAAATAAAAAATGAAGAGTGAAGTTTTGGGCTCCAGCTAACCTGAAGTTTTTGACAAAATGCACATAAAAATCACAAATTTTTAAATTTATTGGCATTATTTCTAAAATAAGTTTGTAAATACATCAATAGTTTCGAATTTAATTTTCTTTCACTCTTCTTAAATGTAATATTTGTGTAAAACCTTTAGTTTTTTTTTTATTACCAATTTGTCCATGAAAAATACTGGGCGAACGATAATAAACGATTTAAAAATTCACATAACGGTCAATATTGATCGTACAGACAAAATAAAAAATGTAAATTCTTCGCAATGAAATTTCCTACGACTTTATTTGAAGTATTTTTCGACACGATTCGCCACTTTCGAACTACGGACGGGCGACGCGCTTACGTGTTTTTCATTTTGCTCGAAATAGCCATTACTTCATAAAAATCCAGATCGACGGCCGTTGGTCGTACAAAATTTTGTGAGGACCTTTTTTTGTGCGAAATTTGATTCTCTACCCCTTGACTGTTTCCTCTAAATGTGATAGTTTTTGACTTAATTGGAAAAAACCGTTTTTGGGCCCCTTTTTGCTCCCCCCCCCCCCCGCCCACACTTTTCGCTACGACAATGATATAGAGGTGGATTTTTTTAGGTAATTACTACTCCAAAACACGCCTCTCTACAAAGTTACAGCGTATCTAGTATTTTTTTCCGTTCAAAAGCTCATTTGCCTGGGAAACTTGAATTTCGTTCAAAAACAGTCTCGAAAGGTAGTGGGGATGATTTCAGAGGTAACAAATGATCATACCATCGTGAAACGCATAGCTACTAGTGATGAAATAAACATGGTTTACGAATATAATACCGAAACTAGCCAACAATCATCCGAGCGGCCTTATGAAACTGAACCAAAACAACTTTTTGATTGTGCACTATGATAACACTCCTTCTCACAAAGCACGCAAGATGGCCGACTATTTGACCAATCACGCAATGAATACCATCCCAAACCACCTTATTATCTGAATACGGTACCCTGTGACTTTTCGCTGTTCTCAAAACAAATTACTGCTTCGTGGAAAGAGATTTTCGAGCATAGATCAAATAAACGAAAATGCAACGAAGGAACTAAAAGCGATTCCTTGAGCTGACTATGAAAAGTGTATGGATAAATGGGCTAAGCGTTGGCATATTTGTATCGCTTCAGACGGATTCTCTTTTGAAGGCGATAAAATAACAAAAAGACTGTTTTATTTATTAATTCTCGGAATTGTTTCAACGTTACCCAAAACGATTGGCGTTTTAAAACCAAATGTTAGAACGATCTGACAACTTCAACAGAATTTTCTGATGAAGGAGATTTTCATTTGCATGGATACGCTGACAAGTAAAGGCGTCACTATTGGTCACCAGAAAATCTTCGAGAGGAGTATCAAACTTCATTACATAACTCTAAAGTTACTGTTTGGACAGCAATGTCCTGCAGAACCATAATAGGCCCAATTTCTTTGAAAATAACAACGGACAAACAGAAACGATAATTTTTGACAAGTATGATCCGTGATTGTTTTGACTCTATCCTCCAAGAATTTAACGATTTTAATGAGCAGTGGTGGTTTCAGCACGATGGGGCTACTAGTCACACATCAAATACTGTAATAGAAGCTGTAAGATAACTGTGCCCAGATAAATCAAGAAGAGGCAACATAAAATGACATCCGTAAAGTCCGGACTTCGCCCCGTTTACAATAACGTCCCACTCCTGAATTATGCATGAGTGTGGTGGATAATCTAAATCATTGTGTGGAACAGTGTTATCGGCCAAACGGGCGACATTTCCATCACATAATTTTCCATACAGGATTTTCACATAATTTTCCTTGCGATATTGCAGGCTCACATTCCGTTAATATAAGTAATTTGATAGTAATATCATTCTATTTAGAATTTACACTAGTTCTACATAGATAAAGACAAAATTTACATCGAATGAGGTTTGTATCTCGACAGCATAGTTGGTTAGCGCGGTACTCTAGCAAAGTACAGGTCGTAGGTTCAAATCCTACTCGAAGTAAACTTTTTATTTATGTATTTAATAAAATTAATAATAGTTTTTAATTCACTAAATGTACTATTAGGTTTTAAATAGTTTGTTAATAATAGTTGTGAATACTATCAATTTCGCAAATTAGTTTCTCCGTTTATTTAGTTAGTAATTAATTGTAATACGCACAAAGGTGTAAAAAGCATTACGTAACTTGTGATAAATAGAGTTTTCCTTTCATTCTACGGCAAGGTACGTGTTTTCGCATTTTGTTCGCATGATTTTGACGATTGCGCTCTCGTCTTATTTATTTCCTCGTAGATGAATGTTTTACTAGTTTTTCCAACAAAATTTTTAAAAGAATAGATAAATTCTGCTTGAAGGCCAATTTTCTAAGAAGCAAAAAATTTTTCGAATCGGTTGTCTTCAATTTATATCATGGGTTTTCATCAAAAACGTATCACAAAAAAACATTATGCTAGAAAAGGTTATGCATACAAATCTCGTTTATTACAGCTTTTACATATTGCTGTAGTTGTAATTGATTTAGGTACCAAGAAAGAAATTTGTCGCTCTGGAAGTTTATAAATATGAAAAGTTATTCAATTTTTTTATGAAATAAGTATACAGAAGTTTTAATATTATTTCCATATAATATTCAAAGAGAAAAAAAAATGTAATGGAGTAAATGTCAATCTCAATAACTTTAGATAAATATGTTAATATAATACGCTCCGGGGTTTTCTTTTGACACTTAAAATAAAAAAAAAACAAGATGGTTTAAAAGCTTTGAATAATTACATTAAGCTCCTAACTGTAACGTTTCTATTTGTATAATTTTTTCATTGTTACATAAATAACTGAGCCGTTTCGGTTGTCTCATTTTGTTAGTGTTTTATATAAGGGAAACGGAGACAAATTTAATCGAATGAAAATAACCCTCTCAGTATAAAGAAAAAAAAATGTAGCAAAAAAGAACTTTTAAACATGGAACCTGTCAAGGGCTTAAATTCATCAAAGTTTTGATAGGTTGTCTTGAAAGACGAGCGAACAGCATCAAAGTTAATGATTCCTAAAGCTGAAATATCATATTACATCAAGACGACGACGTTTACTTATTATAACTTAGTAGATAAAGTACGGTACTTATGATAAAAAAAAATAATATGACGTTAAATACGTGTTAACAAAATGTCTGGTAAATGTTCGACTGTTGAATTATTAATATCCTGTTAAAGATATAAACAGCATGGATGTATAATCAGTGATGAGACGCGTAAAAAATTTACTTGTTGACGTAATGGTAGGTATTGTTTTACAGTTTGAAGTAAATTATGTAACGATTGACAGTAAACTAAATACTCAACCATAAAGCCATTTTTGTTTTTTTGTTTAACGCATACTAAGGAAGGGGCTATAAATTTGGGATTCACAAAACCATTATGGGTCTCTTGTATAAAACGTAGCAAATTTCTGAAGCAAAACCTACGATATATATATATATATATATATATATATATATATATATATATATATATATATATATATATATATATATATGATAAATAAGTTTGGAGCATTTGCTTTACAACCGTAGGAACAGCAGTTGCTGTACCATAACACCTGCGACCACGTTTTAAGAAGTTAACTTACAAACTTTTCACGTAGAGCTTCGCAATGAGCGAGGACAGTGATGGCAACCCTACGTCCCCCTTGACAGTAGTTCACTTTTTTAATCTACTTTTTAGTGGCTTCTCTTCTTTAACACTTTCCTGTCGGAGCACTCTCACTCCAACCCTTGATGTATTCAGGTTCCCAGTGATAACAAAATGTCTTCTCTTCACTCGTTCCAGGACGTGCGCAGTCAAAAGTGTATACCGGTGTGGTAGCTGGGGACGACTGAGTGCTAGCTGTCTTCTAACAGCGCAACGGCGAACTGTACTTCAGCGACTCTAACAGGGCCTGGCTAGGGAACGTCGCGTCGTACAGGTAGCGGTCGGTGGCCCTCCGATTTTCTGTGCTAAGTAAGGGCCGCCGGTTATTCCTTCCTTATCCTTAATCTACTCTCATCCTATTCTTCCTCTCGCCCTCGCTGATCGGATTGAAAGTCCAAAATTTCCTGTGGTTTCTAGGATAATATATGCACGACGTATAATCCTGCCCGTTCGAATGCCCGGGAGGGCAGGGCCCAAACGACCTCGGTCATCGAAAGTACCAATTCTGTGATCAATTATCCGCGGTATTAGACACAGATACAGACACAGACACAGACACAGACACAGACACAGACACAGACACAGACACAGACACAGACACAGACACAGACACAGACACAGACACAGACACAGACACAGACACAGACACAGACACAGACACAGACACAGACACAGACACAGACACAGACACAGACACAGACACAGACACAGACACAGACACAGACACAGACACAGACACAGACACAGACACAGACACAGACACAGACACAGACACAGACACAGACACAGACACAGACACAGACACAGACACAGACACAGACACAGACACAGACACAGACACAGACACAGACACAGACACAGACACAGACACAGACACAGACACAGACACAGACACAGACACAGACACAGACACAGACACAGACAGACAGACACAGACACAGACACAGACACAGACACAGACACAGACACAGACACAACACAGACACAGACACAGACACAGACACAGACACAGACAGACACAGACACAGACACAGACACAGACACAGACACAGACACAGACACAGACACAGACACAGACACAGACACAGACAGACACAGACACAGACACAGACACAGACACAGACACAAACACAGACACAGACACAGACACAGACAGACACAGACACAGACACAGCCACAGGCACAGGCACAGGCACAGACACAGGCACAGGCACAGACACAGACAGACACAGACAGACACAGGCACAGACACAGACACAGACACAGACACAGACACAGACACAGACACAGACACAGACACAGACACAGACCACAGCACAGACACGACAGACACAGACCAGACACAGAGCACAGACGCAGACGCAGACACAGACACAGACACAGACACAGACACGACAGAGACAGAGACAAGACAGAGACAGAGACAGAGACAGAGACAGACGACAGACGACAGAGACAAGACAGAGTCAGAGACAGAGACAGACAGACACAGACACAGACACAGACACAGACACAGACACAGACACAGACACAGACACAGACACAGACACAGACACAGACACAGACACAGACACAGACACAGACACAGACACAGACACAGACACAGACACAGACACAGACACAGACACAGACACAGACACAGACACAGACACAGACACAGACACAGACACAGACACAGACACTGACACAGGCACAGACACAGACACAGACAGACACAGAAACACACGCAGACGCAGACGCAGACGCAGAGGCAGACGCAGACGCAGACGCAGACGCAGACGCAGACGCAGACGCAGACGCAGACGCAGACGCAGACGCAGACGCAGACGCAGACGCAGACGCAGACGCAGACGCAGACGCAGACGCAGACGCAGACGCAGACGCAGACGCAGACGCAGACGCAGACGCAGACGCAGACGCAGACGCAGACGCAGACGCAGACGCAGACGCAGACGCAGACGCAGACGCAGACGCAGACGCAGACGCAGACGCAGACGCAGTCGCAGACGCAGACGCAGGCGCAGACTACCCCCAACTTAACTGCCCTATCATTCTTGTTGACTAAATTTAAAGAAAAACTCACCTTAAGAAGAATAAATTTGGATAACCTGGTTTATTTAGAAACTTTTCAATCTCTTTTGTTCGATCGTTCGATTTGAAATAAAGTGTGCAAGTCATTACGTACGAGGATGGGGAAATTTATTTTAGAAGAAGAATCTAGTTGGCTGCTGTCAAACACAGTTTTGTTTTGTACTAATTTTGATAAATTTTCTTCTGAACACATTGTAAAAGTAATTTAGCAAGATGAACTTTTAGATCTGACGTTTCCTCTATTAACGCATAAACTGTGAACAGTAATCGTTCTTAAAGAATATATTATTTAAACATTGCAACTGAAATAAAACTCAACGTCCTACACAGAAACTACTACGTTTTCTTATAACAAGTGTTGAAAATGCCTGTCTTGCGGTGTAATATACGCATTTATCCAACGCATCAATGAGTCGCTAATACACTGGAATATGCCCGGATTATTTCTTATAACATCACAAGCATTATGCGATTTGTCAGGTCTACGACATCCTGTACTGGGGTAGTGTAAACTAATTTTTTCAGATATGCCCCGGTAAGCAAAAATCGAAAGGATTTAAATCTGGGGATCGAGATGGCCAAAGAGGAGGCTCCGCTCTTCCTATCCTGCGATTTTCATAGATAAGACTTAAATACCTTCGCAAATTTAAGTTGAAATGTGTTGGGGCACCATCATGCGTGTAATGCATGTAGTAGAAGGCAGAACTTCTTGTAGAAAATGGAAAATATAACTCTCCAGTTAATCTTAAGGGTAAAAAAGTGACCCAATTAAATGTTCATCAATAACTGTTGGGCAAAAATCATTCTCGATCCGAAGTCTCTTGGTAAGAGACCTTGAACCCTCTGTACATGATAAGGATATAACAGTTGATGCATCAGTATTTAATTCCTATGCAATTTTTCTGGTATTGTCTCAGGTGGCGCTTCAATAACTTTTAAGAGAGCAACTTCTAATTCTGGTGTTCGAACTTCGAGGTGTCGGCCAGTATCAAAACTTATTATTTTGAAAGTTTCACATTCATACAGCCTTTTATTCAGCCTGGTAAACATGCTTAATTAAAACGCTTGTCGGGGTAAGCACATCAGATAAAAATTTTTTAATTGAATTAATCGTAAAATATTGTATCCAAGCTACTGAGTAATGTGAAATAAAGTAATGTTAGAAACAACCTAAGTAACAGCACCAAAATAGACTCTTTCTAAAATAAATTTCCCCGTCCCGACACGTAATGATTTCCGTTTTATATTTTATTTCAAATCGGTAAGTTTTATGAAAAAAGTAAACTATCCTATTCAATTTTATTTTTTTTTCAAGCCGTTGCGTATGTTTTTTTTAAATTTAGTCAATAAGAATGATAGGGATAGTCTATTTCAACCTCTTCCATGTGTATTTTGGCCTTGAGATTGCCCTCGGGTTTGGCTTTGGAGTTAGTCTAGGTGCTGACCTCGGAGTCCCGATGCTAGCTTGTAAGGCAGGTATCCGACTTGTTGATACGTATAGATGGCGGAAGACTAAAAATTAAAATATGAATAAAAATGATTAAATCGTATTATTGACAGAAGTAGATGGCCTTGATATTTTTTGTTGGAAGCTACTGTTTGTGTCTATCCAACATGATAATAGACACAAGGTTTAAATAAGGGATAACTGGTTTTGTATTTACAATGTGGTTTATTTTTCGTAATGACTTTATTATAAAAGAGATTGCATAATTGTTATTAAAATTATTACATTTCTTTTAATTTCCATTTTCAGATTGTGACCTTTACCTATATATGAATTTACAGTATGAAATTAAAACGATTTCACCTCGAAGCCATCTTCAACATTTATGTTGTATACAAAAATTACCTTAAAATAAATGTATAATTAAGTGGTCAGTTTGTCTTACAGCTTTACACGATTTCACCTTGAGAATGTAACAATTTACATATATATATATATATATATATATATATATATATATATATATATATATATATGTTAAATTATATTTACAAGGTTTACGCCGTTAATAAAATGCCTTAATATGTTAATTAAATGGCTACACATATGTATTATAGATTGTTTTACGTTTCATTGTGTGCTCCTTTTAAAATTGATATCAATTATCCATTAAAAGTAAATATTGAAGGTCGACTGTTACAATTATATGTACAAGGTTTAAGCAGAAAATAAAATGTATTAATACGTTAATTAAATGGGTACACATATGTATTATAGATTGTTTTAATATTTCATGACGTGCTCCTTATAATAATGTTATCAATTATCAATTGAAAGTAAAGCTTAAGGAAGACGGATAGTTCGTTACAGCAAAGGGGAGTTATGTTTGGTTTATTGAATAGTGAACTTTCAATAAGCGAAGTGTCCCGTCGTCACTGTAACCTATTGGTAAGTTATATTTTTACGTTTGTATACTACATAGTTTGATCATATTATTGTTGCTTGCATTTTAACTGGATTTTAGAGAAGGCAAGTAAGAAGATGGCCAGATCAATATGAAGAAGGCAGCGAAAGATCACTGTTGATTCACGGTCATGGAAGGGCACGTGTGATCACCACACAACAGGATCAAGACATAGTAAACTTAATAAATGATGCACCTTTCACAAACTGCGTTTAAGTTAAAGAGCAATTGGGAATCCATTGTGAAAAGACAATATGGAGACGTTTACATGAAAATGGAATTCATTCAAGAAAACCGGCTAGGAAGATTATACTTTCTCCAGAGCATGCTGCAGAGCGTTGGAATTTCAATCATAATAATTTGGACAGAGATTGGTCGACGGTGATTTTATCTGATGAAAAGACATTCTCATGATCGCTAGATGCTTCAGTCACGTTATAGTGCCCCGATAGCCCAAGGTATAATCGAAGATACGGTATGCCGTTAGCAACTCTGTTGTAATGCGGTTTTTTAAATTTAATTTTCAATTTTATCGTTTGCGGACCTATGTTTATAGGAACTTTATTGTATGAAATGACCTGGGCAATCACACCCTTTAATATTGCCACATCTTTTTCAAACACCCTGTATAGAGAAATAAGTAATTCAATCAGCGAATTGTATTAAGCATGGTATTATCCAAGCAGGCGTATTATATAATTGTCATTGTAAAGTTTAATCAAACTCAGATTGTCAATATGAAAATAAGTGCAGATCAAGATAATTGCAAGGATTTCATTATTAATGTTTATAATAAATAGTTTAATAAATTTTGTTAGATTTGATTTTAGTAATTAATTTATTCTCACTTTTACTTTACCGCAATAGTGCGGTAAAGTGGTAGTTTACTGCACAAGTGCGGTAAAGTAAGACATTACGATATGTCATTAAATGACGTAAAACTTGACATTACATGTTGACAGTAGATAAAAATTATTACATTTCTTTTAATTTCCATTTTGTAGGTTGAAAGGTGGTGTGGTATTCCACACCAGATATTTATTGTACGAGAATGATCTTAGCATCACACGCTGGTAACAAACTTGTCGACATCTCTCAAATACCCCTTAGCGCATACTTCAGTCAAAAGTGGCAGAAACACTAGACGTTTCTTTATTAAGGTGTCCATGGTAACTAAGCGAGCGACAAAGTAAAAAAAAAGCTTGCTCCTCGGAAAAGTGCAACTTCGCGTTTTCTTTTGGAAGCGAAAATTTGAACTTTTCGCTTGGCTGAAGAAAAAATGTATTACTCCTGTTAACAATTCCTGTATGTGAAGAAAAACAACTGATTTGGTTCTGTTTTGAATTCCTTAAAGTAAACCATAACGACATTTAAATTTATTATCTAATTCCATTATAATGCAATAAAAATAAGATCATTTGTTTAGATTTGTAAATACACATACAGTGAGTCCCAGAAGTTATGTCTAAATTCATTCAAAGTTCAAAGGTCTAATTTTGGGAGAAACACTCGGACACGTCGATTTTTATTTTTGACTACGGTTTTTTTAGTGGTAAAATTTTGTATATTGAGTGGCCCAAAAATTAGTTACGACCACCAACTTGATTTTGTCAAATGGAAACACCTGTTTTTTATTTCATTTTCTGAATCTGCTTTGAATTATGAGTAAATCTCATGTACCAGGTCCTATACCTATAGTCAACAGATTTCCAGGTATTTACAAGAAAAAAATTGTCTTTATAACACTATCAAGAATACTTGCAAAATAATCGTATCCAAGGTACATGACGTGGTGTATGTCAATTTATTTTTCAGACGAATTTCAACATTTGTTCTTTCCGAAATGGTGAAGTTAACGAACGAGAAAAAATTGAAATTCCCCTTGGCTATTGTCAAGCCGCAAAAGATTTTATTTGTTGTGTTTTTGGAATAAATTGTTCCTTTTGACAGAAAACAAAGGCCGCCTTCCTTGATAGATCTGTTCACTTTAGGTATAGGACATGGTACATGAGATTTACTCAAAATTCAAAGTGGATTCAGAAAAATAGGTGTTTCCATTTGACAAAATTAAGTTGGTGGTCGTAACTTATTTTTGGGCCACCCTATATACAAAATTTTACCACTAAAAACCGCAGTCAAAAATAAAAATCGACGTGTCCGAGCGTTCCTCCGAAAACTAGACCCTTGACCTTTAAATGAATTTAGACATAACTTCAGGGACTTTCTGTATATTCAAATTCATTAAAAATATAATTCTTCTTTTTATATATCAGATTTTCAAGTCAGATTCGAACCAGGCATTACGTATTTTCATAAGAATTCTTTCATTAACGAACTGGTTGTTAAGAGAATATCTACGTGGCTGTAATATAATGGAAAATTTACCGGACTATTACAATACGTTATAATAAAATAGTGGTCGAATTGGTGATCGTATAAAAAAATAATGTAAGTAATAATGAAATAAGAGTAATGTAATAAATAGTTTTCCTAAACAACAAATCTTCAAACTAACAGGAGATACACCATTCGCCACAAATTGTGCTTTTAACTCTAGTCGGTAGATTAAATATAGGGCCAGTCTTTTGATTTGCTTGATCACCACTAAATCTGCTATGTTATTTTCACTGAACATAAATATAAAAATTAAATGTAATAATAATAAAATGATCTCGGGCACCAAGTTATTTTTGTTTCTATGTCGGAACAACTAAACCGAGTTTGTTAACAATAAAAATTTGATCAAAATGTAAAACAATAAAAATATACAATTATGTTTATTGACAGAAGATGAGATGATTAAATAAAATATTTCTTAAAAACTAATTGTAAAAACCTTAAAATACTAAAAAATCATTAAACATTATATACAAAATCTTCCTGAGGATCCCTGGTATAATAAAAATGTGATGCGGAAATGCATACCAAGATGACGTAACCCTTGTGTAATTGCGCAATATTCGCAATAACAATGCTTTTGTTATCAGCCACACCCAAAACAGGAATTATTTCTTAAAAATTTTTTCTTTAAATTGAATAAACTGTTTAATGCATTCTTTGATATTTTCCAATAAAATTTGCAATCATAAAATTAAATACGTGGACACCGTCGCAAATTGTAAGATTTTGAATTTTTTTCGTAAGCTGCATGTAAATTTTGTTTAATAAGTTTAAAAAAAAGTGAAAGTTCATTTAAATTTTGTTTTTCATAATAATTCTTTCATTAATAAACTGGTTGTTTAAGAGAATATCTCCGCGGCAGTAATATAATGGAAAATTTACCGGACTATTACAATACGTTATAATAAAATAGTGGTCGAATTGGTGATCGTATAAAAAAATAATGTAAGTAATAATGAAATAAGAGTAATGTAATAAATAGTTCTCCTAAACAACAAATCGTCAAACTAACAGGAGATACACCATCCACCACAAATTGTGCCTTTGACTCTAGTCGGTAGATGAAATATAGGGTCAGTCTTTTGATTTACTTGATCACCACTAAATCTGCTGTTATTTTCACTGAACATAAACATAAAAAAAGAAATGTAACAATAATAATATGATCTCGGGCACCAAGACATTTTTGTATCTATGTCGGAACAACTAAACCGAGTTTGTTAACAATAAAAATTTGATCAAAATGTAAAACAATAAAAATATACAATTATGTTTATTGACAGAAGGTGAGATGATTAAATAAAATATCTCTTAAAAACTAATTGTAAAAAGCTTAAAATACTAAAAAATCATTAAACGTTATACCTGTACAATATATACAAAATCTTCCTGAGGATTCCTGGTATAATAAAAAACGTGATGCGGAAATGCATACCAAGATGACGTAATCCTTGTGTAATTGCGCAATATTCGCAGTAACAATGCTTCTGTTATCAGCCACACCCAAAACAGGAATTATTTCTTAAAAATTTCTTCTTTAAATTGAATAAACTGTTTAATGCATTCTTTGATATTTTCCAATAAAATTTGCAATCATAAAATTAAATGCGTACGCTACAATAAAATTAACTGCGTACTTAAAATGTAATTACATTATAAATGCAGTAAAAAAGTAAAAATGCAGTGAAAGAAAGCGCCTGAAAAGAGCAATTGTTTTAATTTTTAGTATAACGAGTTAAAAGATATCTTACCATATAATTAATGGCACTTTCACTTAAATTTAGGGAAAACCCAAAAAACAACAACACTTTCTGCTGCAGGGTGCATCAGGAAGTGCAAAATGGATGCTTAGGAAGTTGATGAAAATGTTGTGCGCAAATGCCTGTGCGCAAAGGGTTAAGTTATGACGCGTTGCGCAATGATCAGAAAACTATTTATGGGAATATACCTTAAGAAATATATACTGAAGAAGATATGCACTATGAAGATATGCAAATTAAGTTGCCTACCTCATACCTACATTTTAATAATTAAAATTTTTCTTATATTTACAACTAAATGAATAAAAGACCTTAAATTAAGGTATATTTAATACAACTCAAAAAAGGGTTGTTACAACGTTCTTGGTTATTGCTAACATTTAAAGTATGTCCAAACTTTCTACGTCAGATGGACATAAGAACTCAATAAGTCATAATATTTCTTAAAAGAGCAATTTCTGCACTAATGACATGTGGAGTTACAAATTCATAGATTTGGTAGTAAACTCAAACTAATGTTTGAACCGCGACGAAGAATAAAATTTTTTTTATCTAAAAGTACAAATATTTTAAAAACGGTTAAACAACATGGTTCATAGAAAGTGGTTGTTTTTCAGAGTAGAAACGAAATCCGCAGTAAAAACTATACCATTCCATTTAAAATACGAAAGATACATTATGTATAGAGGTTATGGAACACTCTCTATGCGAAAATATTTTTAGGTTATAGCGTGCTTAAATTCAAGCGACTTTTGTGTAAAACATTTTTTACTTCTTTTTGAAGCTAACTCATGAGAGTTTTCATTTTAGGGGGACACAACTCTTACTTATAACGTATACGAGCGGTATTGGCCCAGTAAGAATACCTATGTAAAAATGCTGCTTGAACTACGTGTCAATAAAGGTCGTCATTTCAACTCAAAAATTTCTTCGGCAAGTTGAATTTGCCGCGTAATTTTGACGTCATCACCAATGTACCCTATTAATGCTGAATTGGGTTGGGCTATAAATTGAAAGAATGCTATTGGTTTAATTATCAATTTTTATATGCATTTCCATATTTTGAATGTAAAATTTGACAAGGAAGAGAAAGCATGCAAATTAACTTTTAAAATGATGAGCAAGTGACACTAATCACATGAAAAAAGAGTAAGTAGGTATAATTGTGTATGTCAAAATTGAATTATATGACTTTATACGCAATAACATATTTTTAGAAATGAAAAACAAAAGCAATTTGTAACAAGCTAGTAACAATGCATCTCTATGTAGAATACTGTAAAAATTACATTTAGATAAGTAATAAATATATAGAAGGTGTGTCTGTTTGCGCTTAGAAAGTGAAAAAAAAAATTAATTTTCGATTATTTAATGCGATTAGTTACTTGATCTAAAAGGCTCTTAAACGTAAAAAACAAAACATCCCATCCTGACAGTTTCTGTGACGTGACCATTGTATATTGTGTTTTTGTGTTATTCGAGAGCATTTTCCGTCTTTTCATCATTTAGCGCCTTTATCTCGGAAACGTGCAAGGAAATACGAAGAAAACAATGAAAGCTATCGCATAGGCCAGCAAAACAGTCATTTTTATACTTTTCATATGTTTTCGCAGCTGTCATAACAAGGGGAGGTTTGTACAATACTTTACAAAGAGGTTATTTCAACTGAAACATTTTTATTTAGGTGGTGTGAAATTATTTTATAAGTGCGTTCGTAATTGAGTAATGCTAACTGAGTGCCCGTGTCGGACCTGTATCGGTATGACACTCCACAAGAAAATAATTAATGTTGGCTCGTACAGATTCACTGGTAGGAGATTAGGCAAAGGAAATTTTGCAAGAGTTGATGAAGCTATTCACAGTATTCTCAATATTAAGGTAACTTAAAGCTTTTATTTACAGTAATTTGTGTAGATACGTAAAATTATTAAGCGTAATTAAACAAGTATTTAAATCGATAGATGTAAATGCTTTTAGTGAGTCATTTTACCTGTGTATTCAAAATTCCCAGTGAGTTTTCTACCTTTACCTACATTTACTCGTCACATTCTTATACCGTGACTCTATATATAAATAACTCCATTAGCTTTTTCCTTGAAAGCATCAAATTTCTGATAAATAGAAAATTGTGTTCACGTATTATTCTAGTTTGACGCTATTATTAATACTGATCTTACAAAATTTTAGCAAATTTGCGAACAGGTGGAAATGCATTTAATTAATATTTACACAAGATGCAACTGCAATCCTGATGTGCATCTAATACTACTGAATACGGTTTATGGAGTTAAAATACTGTTCACCACACATTACTTTGTGAATGAATAATACTATTAGGATAATTATAACTACTAATATAAATTTAGATTGAAGACGTACTTACACCTTTGTATAATAAAATAACTGCTTTTCCATCCAAATCAATTATCTAAACTACTCCAAATAAGGCTTTAGACTTTAACATTGTACTCTGGAAAGAGAAAACTGAAAGTTCCATAAGTTTAATTATCATGAACAAGCGGTCTGAGCAATAGTTTTTGTCAAAATCTATTTTTAAGGAAAACTGTGATAATGTATAAAACTTCCGGAAATTATTTAGTTGAAATAGGTTAAACTTAAGCTTAGTACATAAGCAACTATCCAAAGTAGTTAATTTCTCATAGAGAATATTTAATAAGGCGTTCTCTTCAAGTCTGACTGTATAATTTATTCTCTTGTATTGGGAATGTATATACTTACCCGCACTACGTATATGCATATTTTAATAGAATAAAAAGAGATTCTCACGGTAGAAGTTAGAGCTAAGTTTCTACATATTTTGCATATCACAAGGTCTATAAAATAAAGTTAGATCTGCACAATTTCTCTTAGTGTCATATATTAAGTAAGTCACCATTTACACACTTATTTAGGACATTAGCAATAAACATGCCATCAAGGTACACCTTTGAACGCAAAATACTAGATCTTTACCTTCTCAAGAGCAAATGTTAGAAATAAGCTGTCTTTTATAACTATTTCTATTTCAAAATGAAAGAAACTATCGTATGAAGGTTTCTGGGTGTTATCTCACTAACTGCTTTAATTTATTTATTACAGAACATGTGAGTAATAATTTAGAAGAATTTATACTGATAGTTTTGTGTAAATATAAAAATAAATTAACGCTCTGTATAGTCAATATGCCACTCATGTTTCCGTTGCAGTAGAGCTTGTACAGAAAAGTATTTACAAAATTATACCTAATGTTTGGATCAGAGTTCTTTACTTTTAGAGCAGTGTGGTCCCGAAGTTACATTTTGGATTAGATTAACTATTAGCTCATATTACGGTATAACGAAGTTTCGCTTCGATCGGCCATGAAGTCTATACAATGTTTTCATTAGATACTTAATTTGGCTGCGAAAAATTCCTATGGTGGGATTTAGGTGTTTGTTCAAGTTTTTGCGATATCTGAAAGCGATTAATTAACGTTCTGTATAATCAATTTGTCACGTATGTTTAGGCTGCAGTAGAGCGTGTACAGACCGTTATTTACAAAACTATACTATATCTTTGGACCAGAGTTGTTTAGTTTTAGAGAAATATGGCCTCGAAGTTACACCGTAGTACATTAATTAGGCTAGCTATTAGCTCATTCTGTCTGTCCGTGTGCGTGTGCGAATGCGCGTACCTGTGCGTATGCTCGTGCACGTGAATGTGGGCAGGTGCATCTGCGCGCGCGT